>CM047872.1:3970654-4245654 GCA_026212405.1 Petrea volubilis
CCTATTAATACCCTAGTAAAATTCTCCAAAAAGTAAACTCATCTTTTACACATTGAAACTTTGTTTGATTTTTTGCAAAATTCCTTGCTCGATCTTTCAAACAATCTACTAATTCAAGCATCGAAAGATTTTCGTCGGAAATACTTTCGCTTAGATTTACGTGTTTTTCATCCTAACAAGACAAAGAGCCACCAGTAAACCATCGAGTCACCGTTCCACATTATCTTAAGGAACAATTCCCAAGATTCGACCAAATCAATATTATTTATCCAATTAAAAGAATTAAACTATTATTTATATAAGAACTTTTCGCCATAATGCATCGCAAATCTACCGTAAATCATCCACCATCATGTCATAATACTTCAAATAAGTGATAACTTTACGTCGACCTCGGTTGAAACCCTGTCATTTAAAGGCATCCGATTGAGACAGGACTAGCAATGTAGCATCCATCCAAAGGAAGCTACATATGGGAAAAAAGAAGAATAAATTTCATTCTTAGTTGGCTCAACGACGGAAGCATATTTATGAAAAATAACATGCATGCCAAATTCACACACCAACATTTTCGGTGATCTCATCGGTGGAATGGACTAGTGGAGCGGTACCAAAACTTTTTGGCCCTCCAGTCTCCACTTTCATCATCTCTGCGACACATGTGCAACTTTATCATTAGAACAAGACAAATGAAATAAGATTCTTCTTCCCCATCAAATTTCTCTCACCCCAACATATTTATTCAAATATATACAACTTTTTTGTGGCCTAAATATTCTATTCTTAATTGTTTGAATTTGTACCAAAAATAATCAAGACTCCAACTTTTAGGTTCTAATTGGCCGAAAAAATCGATTTTTCTTTCCCACCATAGATTCATAATTATCGATATATTACCATCGTTTTATATTATTAATCATTTTAATATCTTATTTTTTGTTTAAAATATTTGTCATTTTATAAAAGTAAGATAATATTCATTTTTTTTTCATATTTACCCTCAATGAGTAATTAACAGAGATAAATTAATAAAATAGAGTATAAAAATTATAATTATTAAATGATAGTACAATTCATTATCTGAAGAACTCCTTTGCAGTTTTATATCTAAAACTTAAAACAGTATAGGAGGCTCCCCGACCTTCTATAGTTAATGAACTTTCGTCTTTTTCTTTATTTGTTTCACCGCTTATTTGTTGAATTAAAGTCGTCGACGCATTAAATTCAGTTTCCCCCACCGTTCGTTGAAATTACTTTAAATATTCATCTACCTAAACCAATTAGTTAGTAAGTTAGCAACTCACACATGTCCCAAACCAATTAACAAAGAATAAAAATGGTGCGATGGATGAATCAATCAATCTATTCAGGCCCACCTCCATGTGAAATTGTGAATAATTATAGGTTGGAAAATAATTAAAACGGGTAATAATTACAAAGCTTCCTGCAAAATCTGATACTAGCTGGACTGACTGAATTTAAGCAATCTTTTCTGTTTATATTCCATCTCTAAATAGCAGAATAAGTACAATATAACAAGTACTTAAATGAATAGCATACATTTGTTCAAGTTTCTTTTTTATTAATTTTTTAGGAAAATTTACATCCACACCCCTATCAAGTTTGGAAATTATGGTTCACACCTCTATGTTTGGTAATATTACAACCATTTACCCTACTGAATTTCAATAGTACAAAATAGGCCCATTTGGGTAGGATTCTGACAAACTTTGTGTGAACTGATTGATTTGCCCCCACTTTAAAATTAATAAAAAAAATCATAAATTTAGGATGATTGAAAATTTTTCAAAACATTTACAAATACACTGCTTCTGGAAATTGATATATAATTATAGATAGACGCTTAATAGATATTGATAATTACAAAGGGTATTCCTAAAACAAACTTTGGCTAAAATCCTATGCAATGATACTTTGGGAAATTCAAAAAAAGTTTGAATGACATCATCATAAAATAGCTGCAACCCTAAAGGAATGGATTACTTGTGTAATATTGAAATTCAGTAAAGTAAGTTGTAATATTTTCAAACATAGGGGGATGAATTGTAATTAAACTAACTTATTAGGGGTGTAGATGTAAATTTTCCCTTTTTTTAAATTCATTTAACTCAAATTATGATATTAATCTCTAATTATTTATAAAAACGAACCAAAAAACTAATCTATGGATATTACTCCAAATATACTACACAAAATACTTCTTGTTTTTAGGAAGGGGTCGTTGATATCCCTGATTTTATCCATTCCGTTGTAATGTCGCATATTTCGCCAGTATAATGCATTTGGTTGGTTTACTCTGTATATGAAAGAAATAAAAATGAAAATATCACTCCAAATATACCTATACAATTATTAAATAAGTAAATATAAGTCCTATTTAAATATTAATTCGTTGCAAGGACCAAACATTTAAATCCACACTCACCACACTGGATGCCTTTGCCCACCGCAACATCCAAACTCTATAAAGCATTAAAGCCAGAGCCCATCTCCCCCTCCCCCTCCCCCACCCCCACCACACAAATATTCTCTCTACACCGCACAATCAACCAGAAAATGGGCGGCGATAGTACTTATCGGCGGTGTTCATATCTCTCCGGCTGCATGTCACCGTCGTGCGTTCCGGTCCACGAAGAGTACTCTCGCATTCACGTCGGCGGCGGCGACGAGAAGAGCCACCGCAACCGGCGGCTGCGAAGGCTCCTCCGGAAGATAGTGAACGAAGGGAAGAGCATCTGTGAGCCGGCGAAGCCCCTGAGTTTCCAATACGACGCCGCGAGCTATGCTCAGAACTTTGACGATGGCTGTCACAGGGACGATGATTATCCCCGCTGCCACCAAGTGTTCCAGGATTTTAGACGGCGTCAACAAATTGTACATAAGTAGTTATCTTTTACGAACTTTTGTTATTAATTTTGGCATTTTGATTGGATCGGTTTTGGGATCCATCAGATTTTGCAAGAAGTGGAGTATATGGTTTTCTAACTTGGGTATTTGCAACACATTCAACAACCATCCTCCCCCACCACCCACCCACACACACACACACACACACACACACACAATTATACATATATATTGTTCATGTAAAGGGATTTCTGGAACTTGATCTGAGAAATGCGTTCAAAAAATCGATGGAGCATCCCATCTTTATACCAATTTTAATAATAAGATTTTGCGCCAATTGAGAGGTATAGTTCTCCTTAATCCTGGATGGCTACAGGGGATACGAGTTTTTACTTTTCTTTTCTTTTTTTTTTTTTAAAGAAAAAACTTGTTGCTATGAATAAAAAGACTTACTGGCATAATGCATTTTACTACGATTTATTTTTAATGGAAAAGATACTAAAACAATAATTTTTTTGTACTTTAAATTAGATTCCAATGAATAATGTTAAAAAATATTTTGCTCACAATAGATTATTCAATTTTATAATTATACTCCTATTTTTTTTTCCCATTTTTGTTTAACAAATTCCAAGTCTAAAACACAACTTCAAATGTCGTGATTTAAATTGTGTGTCGCAGTAGTGTACCCATCACCACAAGTCCCTCTTTCAAAGAATCTATCAGAAAAAGAACAAAATCCTTTATCTGATATCCATATAAAGGCTGGTTAGTGTGTGCGTATCTTTGTATAACGTAAACAATTAGCTTGTAAAAAGTTGATTGAAGACAGAGGGAATATCTGTACCGTTGCAGAGAACGTTATCCTCCTAATAATTTATTTGTCCCTTAATTTTCTCCCGCATTGGTCATGATTCGTTAACAGCTAAATGAAATTGTTAAAAAAAATAGGTTAGCCTATTTTTGTTCCTCCGTGGGCCAAAAAGGGGCAAAAAAAAAAAAAAAAAAAAAGGGAAAACTGCTGCTGGCGCTAGACTGAAAAAATTGGACTGATCGGAAGCTGGGACCAGGCTATAAAATGCTTATTAATTACTGGAGAATATTATTTTTAACGAAACTCGAAGTGAGTTGTGTAATAATATTACAATTATGCTTACTGCATGTAGACTGAAAACTAGCCTGTTCAGGGGCTGAGACTAGGCTATAAAGTGCCTTTCTTTTTTTTTTTTGGTAAATCACAAATAAGCATTTGGGTTTACCAAAAAAAAAAAAAAAAAGCATTTGTTAATGACAAATTTTCAATTAATTTAACTGGTTGAAGTTAACGAAGTATACTAGATTATAAACAATACGGCGACAATGAATCAGTAGCACCATCACACGTTTTATCTGTTGAAACGAGGTGGCATTTAGTAGAATCACGGATTGTATCTGGAATTAGAATTTCCAGCTCTAATAGTTAAGTAGAGCCCGAGTATATGTTATTTTGGCATTTTAACTCTTCAACTGTAACATATTTTTCCAGAAATCTGGTTATATTGGATAAGCCACCAATTTCAAAAGAATTGGGGCTTTGTGGTATTTTCTTATGTTCAGAGGAATGGATACGCAAATGAAATACACCATAGTTTGTAGCAATCCTTCAAACACTTCAACTTCTAGCAACTATATTTGATACCCCCCCACATAATAACTTCCTGGTGGGTCCCACACTGATCGTTAGTCGTTTGCTGGCCGACTTCCATATGGCGATCACCTGTAAACAGTTAAAATTTCTCGTTATTTGAGAAGAAATCTTGATTGCGTTTATATGAAACTGATTTGTATAATTACGAAAACCACCCCTGTCATCAACGATTTGTCTTCCAGTTGGACCCCTCATGAGGTTTTAATTTGTACAATTACTGAAATCATCCATGCCATCGACTTAAATCTTACAGTTAGACCCCCCTAAAAGATCGACTACAGTGGTGGTTTATGCAATTATGCAAACCTCAGGGAGTCTGTGTTTACAACAAACCTCAGGGGTGTAGGTGTAATTATCCCCTTTATTTAATGGCCCCAATAAAAAGATCAGATTTTTACCTTGAATGTGTTCTTGGTGGTGTTTCTGTATTTTACGGTGCAGGGGGGCTTAGTTGAAGCTGAACTGATCCGTGTAGCTGCCTGTTAATTGCGAAACCAAATGGAAGAAATCCAGTACGTCCATTTGGTGCATCTATGTCCCTTGTCCCGTAAGCCTGAGGTGCAATAGAATTCAGTACGGTATGGGTGATCAAAGACTAAAACTTGATCATAGTTGTTGTATATATCATGATCTCCGCTAAGCTACTTTACTATATATAATACCTTTCTACACAATTCCATGTTTTCTTGCTCAATGAGTTTTACCTTCTTATAGAGCTCCAAATTTTCTTGATGGATCAGACTTCCCTGAAATAAATCAAAACCGATATTTCTTGAATGATCAGTGATGTGATATATGTTTCTTGCTTTTATTTTATCTTTTTAGTGCGTTTCACGTTGTGCTGGATGATCTTAATTAGACATATCTACCTTTTGATTGAGCTCTTGAATCTCCTCAGTTAGTATCTGTTCCTGTGGAGACAGAACACCGTTCAATACAAGTTAAAAAAAGTCATGTTCTAATATTTGCATTAATTTTCTCCTACTAATAAATGAGTAATATAGATTATCTGACCTTTTTCATACGCACGCCTCGCAGGCTCGCCTCGAGTTGGTGTTCTAATCTTTGTAGATCTTTGACATTCAAACCGTAAAGTTCTTCTCCCATCAACTTCCTGTCTTATAAATGCATATTAATTTGAACCCAAAATGAGAGATAAGTTATTATGTTTGTGCAAGCTTATACAATTCAGAATCAAGGAATTGAAGTTAAGTCGTTTTCAATGCTGCATAAATTGTGGATAATCATGGTTATCTCCGAGAAGCTGTCTTTGTGATCACCTGTTCAACTTATTCCCTTAATATCAGTATTTCAGAAATATTAATGTGGATGTAATTAAGCAAGACTTTACCGATGATTCTCTTGCAAGTCCTGCAATTGTTGCCTTAAAATTGCTGCTTCCCTTTCCCAAAACTAGCAAGTACAATTGCAAAGATTAAGCATAATATATGGAGTCCTTAACCAAGTGCAGATGAATAAACACGAAAAAAACTAAAAAATAAAAATAAGAAGGCAGAAAACATCAAAGTAAATAACGAATGTAGCCCGATGTAGAGCACTAGACTACACATCCATCGGTCTACCTTTCTTTTCCTTTTCCTAAGTAATGTTTGATTTTTAATTATATTCCAAAAATACTGATAGTTCAAGACAAACGAACGTATCTCTTAATGGAATTGTGTTGAACACTACATGGTTCTCAACAGATTCTCGCCCTTCGTCAAATGCTAAGCTCATTTTTTGGGAGATTAATGTAAACACATAGCACTCTGACTACACTGGAAATCCTTTCAGCCAACTTGAAATATTGGCCTTGCATGTTAGCAATTCATGAGATAATACTAAATATTGAAATCTTTTTTCAGTAAGCCATATCATACAAATATTCTGTTTTTGTTGATGGATGATATTACAAAGGTATGCATGCGGCAATAATTATAATGCCATCTAGTTTCTAAGCTGAACAGAATGTATGTATATATGTGAATCATAGGGATCAAGAAAGTGTTCGCAATTAATGAAGGATGCACATGCTTTACACACACACACACACACACACACATATATATATACGTAGGATTGTTCTCCAGTTTGTAGTTCAAGAGATAGAATTTGGAATATTGTTATTGCCATAACTAATTTCTGAAAGAGGGCGGAAGATCTGGTTGAGTCAAAGCCATGCATGCTTCTGTTCCAACATTATTCCATTAAAAGATAGTTCGTTCCTCTTACAGCTACCGGGATTCTTGGAATATATGATATGCCTCACGCACACGCACACGCACACGCACGCACACACACATACACACACATATGTGTATATATGTATATTATGTGCGTATGTGTGTGTGTACACATATATATATATGTCAGACATGAGGTGTAGATTATATATATTAGCAGAACCTCACAAGTGGAGTGGCATATTCAATGAGGTTTTGGCAAACAAAACCTTGCACTCACAGGGACAAGATTGAGCTTTTAAACCACTTGAGATGCCAATCACTCCTTTGTCATGACAGGATCATGCAAGCTATAGCTGCTATTTCTATTTGATCTTTTAAAATGTAATAATCATCACCTTAAATTACTACCAAATATAACATATCTTTGTCTCAGAAGAACCCTGTCCTAATATTTGTCCTACTGCTAGTGTCAGGAATATTTGTGATGCCATTTTTTTCGTTTCAATATATAATTTGTGGCCTTTGACACCCTAATTATGATTTGCATCTTCCATTTACATAAAATGTTAATCAAATTTCCTAGATTTTATTCCAAACTCGTTCTTGTATTGTATCAAACTCGGGGACAAACAAAAATAGTACCTTGATCTCGGACCCGGGATTAAGCAGCTGATGATGTTCCTGTTTGGTTTTAGTGTATCGCTCGATAACTGATTTCACACTGACAAGGCTCAACAAATTAAATGTGGAAATATCAGCAAGGCTTGTAGCCCCATAGAAGAAATTATCTGCATGCATATAAACGCATCAACGACCAACAACAAGAAAGGCCAAGGAAAAAGAATGATTTTCATCATTTATTATTAAATTGGAAATATTAATGCAAATATATATACCTTTTTGTACAAGCTCTCTACAATATTGTACATATATATGTAAAAAAATTTATAACAATTTTGTTCACTCTCAGTTGAAATATCAAATTATTGGAACCATGGCATCATTTTGCTTTAGCTTGAGATTTGTCAGTCGAGCTAGTGATCCAACGATCTGTCATATGTACGAAATCAAAGCATACACATAGTATATAATGTCCCTTAAGTTGGTGCATGTGAATTGTGATGATTTAAAGTGATTAATGAAGATGATTTGATTGTGGTTTAGACTATATAGCTTTCAAACAAAATATATTCCCTAGTACTAAAGATACCGAATACGATACAATAATTCGAGTGGAAATTGGTTTTGTTTAAGGCGGCTGTCGATGCATGATGCTCTTAAGATAAATTTAACAAATGAAAGAATATTAACTAACTAAAGAGAGGGAAATTAGATATTCGAAATGTAAGATCCATAGCCCACAAAACAGTGCGCTTTAGGACTGGGTATCTTAAAGAGTGGATTATGAGGGGTTGTTTTAATAATTGAGAAGAGCTTGAGGATGATGATGAACTTGCAATAGTGGAGTTTAGGCCATGCTAAAAAGTGCTCCTCATACCAATCCTGGATTATGAATGTGTATATATAATACATATATTTGAAATACAAGCAAAAGTGTTATACACACACACAACCCAATAATATCCTAAACTTAGGATAGGATGATGTACCTTCACTGGGTGGCACGGGAACAACGAATATTTTAGGACTACACTCAAATATATCGCACTTTAGTTAGTGTCATTAAACCAAGTTTGCTTTTAGTGACACTAGCTAAAGTGTCATGTATTTGAGTGTACTGATAACATATTTTAATATTTTGTAGTGTCACGAAAGATACATTTTAATTCAAATTTGATATATTTTATTAAAACACTTTTATAAAGTGTTACAATAAATATACAATTAAGATATTTTTTTAAAATATCACATTATATATGCCAATTAAATCTTTTTTTAGCAATGATGCATGCCCCTTTCGAATGTATCTTGTGAATATGACAATATTTCCACAACTTAATTATACTCTAACCCAGAGAATAGTGTTTTTATAACGTTCACAATTACACCGACACCCCATCTAAATCTGCATAGTTGGAAAGCTTAGACAAAAAATAGAGAAAGTCCAAATTGGCCAGTAAAAAAAATATTTTTTTCAATAAACTACAATTTTTTAAATATGTTTTAAAAATATATTTGCCCCTCAATTTATTAAAAATCAAGAAAAAAATAAATTCTTGTGTTAAAAACAAAAGAAAGAAAACCCTCATTTTTCTTTTACTCAAACTTCCTCAAAAGACCTTACTTCCTCAATCGTAAGTCCTTTCAAACTAAGATTTTGCGTGATTAGACGAAAAATTTAAGCAATGTTCTCGTTCAAAAGTTCACACAACCCTAACAGAAGGTAATATTTATGAGACGGTCAAATTGAGAGAGGGTGTTGGTGTAATTATGAAACTTACGAGGAGGACATAGTAACCTAGCGATCTTAGGGGGGGGAGGGGTGTAATTAACCCTATTTCTAAACATTAAACTACATATATAACAAATAGTAAAACAGCAAAATTTAGAAAAATTATCAAAACAAAACCGTGGTACAATTAAACATGATTAAGAGGGTGTTTGTGTGAGCTTATAAGTTCTAATAAAATGACAATTTTCGGTAAATTCAAAGAAATAGCTTATAAACTCTTAAAGGCTTCTAAAATAAGATATTCAAAATTTTATAAGCTCTTTTAAAACACAGTTACTAAAATAAGATATTCTGAATATTTCAACAAATTACTTTAATTTTAATTGCATTATATAATCTTAAAATTATCATTACTAATATTTTGTAAGTTACATTGTTCTTATTCGTCCAACAATTTATAACTCATAAAACGTCTTCTAAGGTGTAAAATTTTTAAAAATATTTCAAATACCTTAACCAAACACCTTCCAATTAGTCAAAATAATATTGGAGTTGAATTAATATTATATCAAGCTGAGATTCAGTTTATAAGAGAGGAGCCTAGCGACATTTTGAGAAGGTAAGCAAGGGGAATATTGTCTTCTATTTTGAGTGAATTCGGATAGTGTAATTGGTCATTTAGGCTATTGAATATCTTATTTCCAAATATTGAAATAACTAAAAGTTTTATATATATATATATATATATATATATATATCCATTTGAAGGTGTATGTATATATATGGGAACTTCCAATTCATTCTATGCAGGAAAAGAGATCAAATGTCAAGCTAGTTGAGTTTTAATCTCTCTCTCTCTCTCTCTCTCTCTCTCTCTCTCTCTCTTCTTCTTCTTCCTTTTTTTTTTCCCTCCCCCTCTTATTGAAGTTCTAGTTTTACCTCAAGATCATCAACTCAATTATATCAAGTTCTTACAGCCACTAAAGCTAATCAAGTAGTCACTACCTGTCTCAACTCTATCCTAGGTTACTTAAAATATTTGTCTTTATCCAATCACGACCTTTGGCTGTAGCACTAAAAATAGAGGGGCAGAATGTACCTCTCTTTTCCTTGTTTCACTTTACATGACCAAAGACATACAGATTCAAAGCACTTAATCTGTCTCTTAATAATTCATGCAACTTGTAGATTATGGGTGCTCTTTTAGTGCAAGAGGGGATGTACCATTAATTATGCAATTATGATCTATAAACTTTTCTTTTAGTTTTTGTCTGATGTCCCTACGGATTATTTATCAAACCTATTCATGATATATATAGGGAAAAGAACTTTTGGTGCAACCCAAAAGAAACGTCCCTGTGGCCTTAATTGCCTTCTAAAAGGGCAGCTCCACTATAATCAGACAACCAACATGCATGGCTTAGCTATTTTATTGTGTTTTAACCTCTGGTTATCACTTTGCACATATACTCTCTCTCTCTCTCTCTCTCTCTCTCTCTCTCTGTCATATACTTATACACATATATCATACATATTGGATCATAACAGGATTGTTCATGTAGTTGTCTGAATTGGTACCATAACAAACTTTCTTGAAATTCCTCGGTCAATAATGGATTAGAATGCATATTTAACCTTTCAGCAATTTAAGAGTGAAACGATATCAAAATCAGGTTATTACAAAGGTACTTTTTAGTTCAAATTCAGGTTAAAACAAGGACCACCTGTTGATTTTGGAAGAAGATAAAACTTGCATTATGCCTGTCAGAAACTATATAAACAAATTTTAGCGTCTTTCTTACAATCTAATAATTTCTTTCATTTTTTTTTCTTCTCTATATTTCTTATAAGATAATTGCATGTATTGCTAGCCGGCCAATAAGCAAATTAACACAAATGGCACTAGACGGATATGTATATCTTGTATTAGACTTTTGTTTTTAAGTTGAAGACTAATTTTCATGGTATAATCTTCAACTTTGGAGAATATTAATTAAACGAAATGTATCTATAGACAAAAACATAATGAACAGCATACATAGTAATGTATACCAGTGATGATATCATATTCTTATTTGATTATAAATACAACTCATAATTTACAAGAATCTCCCTTATTTTCCTGAGTCCTCTATCGTACTATGACCAAGAAGGAAACCATGTTATATTATACTAATAAGGTGGGTACACTAGATACGTGTATCTAATTAAACAAAATATAAATTAATTAATTATGTACTTGAGTTTCATTATTTATTATATTTTTTGTATGAGTAATTTGTTTTTAATGTTTATTAAGTTTTAAATAAGTGAAAAGTAAAATAACTTAATATAAAATAAAATTAAATGATTAAAAATAACAAATAAAGGAGTTAAAAATATTCCATAGGAGGGAGAAGGGAAAAGATAGAGGAGAGATGAGAGAGATAGAAAAAGTAAAAAGAAAAGAAAAATTAAAAAAGAAAACCTGTAGTGTTGGGGGTGGGGGGGTGGGGGGGAAGAGAAAACAAGGAAAAAAATGGAGAGAGAAAATAGAGGAAAAATGAAAAATAAAATGACAAATCAAAAAATGTTAGATCAAAGGTAGTTACTCAAAAGTTCGGATCGTCTGCTACAAAATGGTGCTACATCTTCTCTTCCACTAACCAACACATGCTACATGTATTGGTGAGAGATTGAGATTATAAGAAAAGAGAATTTTTTAAAAAAATTCATGTCATAAGTTTTTCTCTTTCGTTATCCCAACCGTTCACTAATACAACATGGCATATATTGGTGAATGGATGAGAAGATGTAACACTGTTTTGCAGCAGACGATCAAATGTCCTCTTGCTTTATATAATAGTATAGATAATGAGAAAAATGAGAACTCTTTTAAATATGTTTGTGGAAGCTGAGAGAATCTCTAGCTAGCTTTATTTGAAAGCTTATACTAGCTCCTAAAATATCTCATGTTCTATTTACTTATCATAAGATATTTGATGATTTTATCATAAAGGTAAATTCTTAAAGTATATATTTGGATAAGTAACGTGGTGGACATCCTTCTAAGATACTAGTATTGACGATTTCATAGTTAATTTGATTGAAACCGAAAAAACCTGTTGAAATGTTCACTTCTGCAAGAGCTTCTAACCTCTTTTCCTAAAAATATTGAAAAAACACTTCATTACATCTTATAAGTTTTTGAATATTTTATCAAATGTTTTGAGAAACTTATAAATTCAACAAAACACTCTCTAAGCGTCATTACAAGATTGTATCCCCTTAACTAACAAAACAACCCATCAAGATTTAGTGAAATCTTTCATAAAATATAGATTTGGGTGGATTTCGTTTTATACGTTAGTAAATGCTTTGTCATTAATTCTTATTTTAATACTGTTTATATTAAATTATGTCACAAATCTATTATAGATACTTTACATTTGTGACAGAATATATTCATCACAAACTTTTCGTTAGTGTGAGGAATACTTTCTTATAGTGGGTAATTATCTTTTTCTAATCATACATTCAAGTACTCCTACAACATTTCTTGACAATATAGACTTTATTGTACAAGGATAGGTTATAATCTTTTCCCCATCTCTAGAGGGTATTTCATTGGAGTGCTATCCACAGAATATAAGAAAAGCATATAGAACCATGCCCCTACTGGAACATTAAGAATATATAGTTTGTACAGTCACTTTGAAATATATATAACTTTGTTCTTGTTCAACACCACGCCCAAGCATGACTAATCATTCTATGATGGTTCCACAGTACTGTCCACTTGATAAATTTTTTGGTAACTTTGAAATTAAAAATTAAAAAAGAAAGTGTGATAATCTGTATATCCAACTTTAACATGTCTTATATATCTACTATATACTTGATCTATTGCAACATTGTCATGATATGCTCTCCGGACCAACTAGACTGATGAAATAAACTTGGATACTGCAACCATGTTCTTCCAAAAATATTTTAGTATCTACTCTTTATCAAATATGATTATCTTTTATATTAAAAAGTTTAATATGATTGATAGAAAAGACATTAGTAGCATTTAAATTCTTTAGCACGTCGTCTTTTTTTTTTTTGAAATTAATCTATTAAAATTATAACATCAATGTCAACATGAAGAGCAAACTATTACAATTAATCATCATCAAATAATCATGAAATACAACTACTATGTATACAGTAGAAAAATATCAATATTCACGGGGAATCGAACCCACAACCTAGCTCCTACGGATCTTTGTCTCTCTTTCTAAATATGGTTGGGGCGAGATTTAAATCTAATTAATGCTACTCACTGATTTAATTCAATGCCATGTATGAATGATTAACTTTTCTAGAAGTTTAAATTATTGGAGAATAAAAATTTACTATTCAACACTGTTGGACTAGAATTATGATTTATGATTATGAAGAAGCCCCATATGTATAAAACCAAATGTCTATAAATAGTCAAACAACTTTAGTTATATATAGAATGTTACAATTTGTATCCCCACCCCAGCCCCGAAAAAAAGAAAAGAAAAAAGAAAAAAAATGTTGCTCACAGATATCGTTTCAGTTTTATATATACAAGTATATAACTATATATATATACACATTTATTTCAAAAAAAAAATATATATATATACACACACACATATAACATGAATTCTCCCTAAATACACCCAAATGTCTGTTGCTTTCTTGTCTTCTTAAACTTGACCCCATGCAAAACGGCACTAGACCCAAAATAATTAGGCTTTGATTTGAGCTGTATAGTTGATGAAACAAGACTACCAACGTATAATCAGGCATTATTAATTAATGGCTATATATTAATTCAGCATTCATATATAGTATATATTTAGCAACCCTCGTCTATGGTAGTGAACCGGATCATGTAATTATTATAAATTATTATATTTCAGTGGAAAATAATAATAATTTTCAAACCTGGTGCTTGAATACTCATAGAGTTTGCCAGTGCTTGAAAATATGATTACTCCAACTTCAGCATCGCAAAGAATGGCAAGCTCCTTAGCTTTCTTCAACAATCCACTCCTCCTCTTGGAAAAAGTCACTTGCCTGTTCGTCGAGTTATCAATCCTTTGGATCACAATCTTGCCCCTCCCCATCGATCTTCAATTATATATGATGATCAAGATTATTAATCCTAGGGTTTTAATTTCTCTTCTCTCTGCAGAAAAAAAAAATGAATAAATTCACATAAAGTTAGATAGATCTCAAAAAAGAAACACTTAGGTTAACTTAAATCAAACAAAAATAATGTGAAAAGAAAAAGAAAAAAGGGTTACTTTTAGTGAGCTTAGAAAAGAAGTCTGAAATTTGATAGGGCGAAATTAAAGATGATATAGAGAAAGGAGGAGTAGGAGGAGGAGCTTGATGTATATCAAAGTCAAGTCCTTTTTATAGCCCCAAAAATGGAATTGTTTTTACTGTAGCAAAGTTTTGGATTCCAAAAAAAATATAAAAAAAGTAGGAGTCTATAAACTATAAATAGTGAAGAACTCGAGGACCAATCTGTCATTTTATATTGAAAAGTTAGACATGGTAGATAGATTAATTGCGCCGTTATTATATATTTAAAAAAAAAAGATTAATAGCGCCGACGCCTTATTAGTCAGTGACACGTGGGGAATCAGTGTTTCCTTAATATTTTCTATAATGGGAAAAACTTTATTCCCATTTAAGTAACTCTAAACCTTAAACTGACCATCAAAGTCTTCGGGCAGACACTTGAGAGATTTTTGGGCATTTTCACGTGAATCCAACTCCGCCTGGGGAGCCTCGTATCTACAGCTGTGTTTTGTATTTTTTTTTTAATATTTTTTTTGGGTAGGGAAAATAAATATATATAAAAAATATAATTATCCGAACCCTTCATCCAATCAGAAAAATTCCGCAGTGCCTAACTACCAGTATTATATATATTTGTTCGACTTTCTTGCTTAATTGACCAAAACTAATTTTCTTGAAAATTTCGAATATATAATGTATGATGGGACGTGAGAACTTCCAAAAGAGAAAAGGGAAGGAGAAAGGTATAAAAAAGTTATATATATATATATATATAGATTATAGATATATATATATATATGTAATATATGTGTTTGTAAATACACGCGTGCCATGACAAAAAGTTAGGACTTCGTTTGATTGATTAGATATATTTGTCATTTTTAATGGAGTGTTGTGATATAAATGAATGTCGAGTAAGTTGTTCTCATTTTTTGATGAGCATATTTGGCAAGTATATTTGACCTTAGTGTTATATTTGTATCTAATGTACTCTAATTAATTTTGCTAGCAAGGGCAAAACGGTACTTTTATAATGACAGGCTTGAACGAATACTCCTCCTCCCTTTCGTATAACCCTTTCACGTGATTCTCAACTAGCTACTTTATTAAAGGAGTTATATGTACACTGGCATCAATTAAAAAAGATTTATACTCGATAATCGACGATATTGAAAAAAATTTAGATTTCGAAAGGTACTACATTGTATTTGGACGAATCAAACCAAGTTTAAAAATATTAGTGACTGAGATGAAGTGTCAACTATCAATAAATAAATGACAGTTATCATTAAAAATTTAAATTATTTTGCTCAATATTTTTTATTACAGTTATATTCTACAATTTATTCATATTATGGAGTCATTAGTACTCTCATCATTGAAAATACCTTACAACAATTGTGGCTGCCACATAAAAATTGATTTAGAGGAAGATTTTCAAAAATCAGTCACCTCGTAGTTGCATTTCGAATGATTTTAACTAATTTCATCAACTAAAAATGATTATTCTAGGACTTCATATTTTCTCATTCTCCATTTGCCCAATTGCTTTGGATTATAAAATCCTCAAAAAGTAAACATTAATTGACGAAAAAGAAGAATGATATTATTATCACAAATCAGTTACGACAAAATTAAAATTAACAAATCAAATACATATTTAGACGTCGTGGAAGGATTAAAAATACAAATTAAATTAAGGGTATAAAATAATGTAAGTATTATTGGGAGATGATTTCAACAAAAACATCCACTTGAATATTAATTATTTTGTTATTTTAATATAATTTGGTCAATTATAATGGAAACACTAGTTATAAAACATGCAATTCATTTGCATACATTTCATTCTTGTTTTTATATCCTAATATGCTTATTATTAATGAGTTAGTGAGGGTTCTGCAAATTATTTTAATTACTTTTGGTTCACTTTACTTTAGAAGTAATTCAACATTTGTTTTGCTCTTTATATGGGCAAAAACACTAATTAAAGTAAAAACTCGATCGATTGTGTACGTATTTTACTCGATCAACGCTCTCCAACAATGATTATAGTTATACTAATTGTCTGAAAAGCTTGATTTCTATTGGCCAAGGCCACGTGAACACAATTTGGTAAACCAATAAGAATCTTTTATTATTATTATTTTTTTCTATTAATAACGGGTTCCTTGAATTAAGCAAGGAGATTAAAATATAGCAACTATAGACAGGTGTCAATCATCAGCAAATGATAGGGATTCAAAGATCGAGCAGAAAAAGTTAGCCTGGGATTAATACAACTTTAATCAACCCCACCAATGGAAATGTCGACACTTTACTGACACATAAACCTTTGAAAATTGAGTGGGGTTTTTGAAGTTATCATGTAAGATAAAATTAAAATCAAATAAAATAAATACTATTTGAGAAAGCATATGAAAACTCACTCGGCAAGGGAGACATGCCTTTTTTGGAATGGGGGAGGTTTGTTCCTTTTCATGATCCATGCTTACATGCTCCACGAGTACATCGATCAGTTTTTATTTTCTAGAAGTGAGAATTATGTAATTGCATGAAAATATTAATTTATAAATTTATTAATTGTGAACAAACTACAAGAAGTAAATATGAGATAAATGTTCACACATTCAATTGAATCGGCGCTGCACATTCGTATCTTTTAGATAGTTATAGGGCAAAGCCCAAAGTATAATAAAGTCCAAATTCAAAAAGACTTAGATGACATCAACAAAACTTTAAGTGAAATCATGAAATAACAGCTCCAGGTCAAAGATGAAAAATGCCCATAGACTTAATACCCGATGAATAGACTTAATAACAGACTCATAATTACCAAAAGCTCCAAGCCTGGCATCTCTTGTGCATATTTGTCAGAGGTGTTGGCTATAAATACCCGATGAATAGACTTACTAACATACTTCATTTTATCTACAAACCTTTTCTTTTTAAAACACTAGAGTGCTTATCCAAATCCCTAAGGTCCTTATATAAGGACCTCTACTTCTTAGTCCCGTACTGGTCCTTATTTTTTCATTTTACCTAAATTATTCTGGATCATTTGACTAATTTAAGTATCGAAAGACCTACACTAGGCCAACTTAATGGGTCTTAACACTTCTTTCTATTCTCTAGTCAACAATTCCATTAGATTTCATATTTATTGCAAGTCCCAAGCCCTAGACTTGAATCCCACATTAGACATATTTATAACATTTTGAATAGTTGAATATTGGTAGTTGAAGCAAAATCCTATTGACTACAAATACGTCTGTTTGTGAAGTTCGGAACGTGTTATAAATGTTTTTATCCACCATTCCTAATGTTCAACCCACTTGAAACGGAGATGAAATCTATTCCCAAAATCTCCAAGAAAGAATGTAGGTTTTTAGGTGATGAAAAGAGGGTTGTTTTAGATAGATAAAAGATGGATAAGATTCTCTTGATCGAGAATGAATCCTTATTCTTGTGTTGGAGTATTTATATATATATTAGGGATAATTGCCCTTATCTCCCTTGTATTTAGGCAAACTTACAAATAGCCTCTCCTTGTTTTGAAAATTACCAACACGCCCATAATATATAGTAGCATTTACAAAAAATACCATGTCGTTAGTGAATTGCCAAAAATGCCAATTTCTCCATTATTTTGTGATGATCAAAATACCCTTATTTATTGCCAAGTTTTGAAACTTGAATGGTGTTTATTGTAAGTTTTTGAATTACATAAGGGTACTTTGAAATATTTTTGAAAAAAAAAAAAAAAACACAGATAGTTGGATGGCACTCTATGGGTTTTTCTTATTAGATTTGGAAAGGTCTTGAGCTAATCATAATGAGCAATGCATTGGTGAAGTGTATTTTGGGATAAGGTCAATAGTGGTGGAAGAATTAGGTGGAGGAGATGAAATATCTAGTTAGAGTTTAATATAATTTTTGTTCAATTAAATCCAAACAGATGGAACATTGACAAAATTTATTGAGAGGTTTTAATGGGCTTGAGGAGACGAAAAATTGGCATGTAACTTAAACATCTAGACGGTGGCAATATGGTAGTGGCGTGGGGAATTGTTCATTTTTAACATAAGAGGGGCCGGGTTGTTTGTAATTTCGTCTAAACTTAGGATGATATGAGTGTAATTCATCCTTACAAATATCTAAGGGCAAAAAGGCATTATTGGTTGTATACACATAAATATGATGATCTTTGTTATTTTATATATTAATATTATATATAATTTTTATATTTATACATTTTAATAATTAATGATCTAGAAAAAAATTTCTCTTCCTTCAATCAAATTTCTGGCTCCGTCCCTGTATATATATATTATACCCATATCACCACCCACCCCTAAGAAAAACTAATAAGTAAACAAAGAAAAATAAAATAACTAAATGTTAAATATCAAATTAAGATTTAAGTATTCAAAAACCTTTAGCTTGATGAGGTTCGTGTAGTTCAAGATAGAAAAATTATACACCCGACTCCGAAGTTACTTTGGGGCCCCCTAATGTGTTATGAATGTTTCGCACCCCAAATTATTATTTTTTTTAAAAAACAAAAAAAAAAAAAAAAACCACACACACAAAAGAAATTAAAGTCTTATTGTTCAACAACCTTTAACTTGATGAGGATGGTGTAGTTCTTGCTTTAGGAAATTGCTATAAACTAGGGAGAATTATATCAAATTTGTTTTGATAAATTAACTTAACTGTATATCAAAGTATAAAAAAAATATTAAAATTTAAAATCAACGTTTGTAATGTGCCAGACAACACTCTTTGATTGAGCTAATTTTTAAGACAATTTTCAGTTGTTGCGTCGTTGAATATAATCGAGTCTACCTTAGTTTTTCTTTTTGTTTACTTTACTTGTAATAATAATATATAGGTGAAGTTCAGGCGGTAAAGCTAGCCGTATTGCATCAATTCTTCATGATTATTGTCCCACTATCAACTATATTATTTACCGCGTTCCTTATCATTCAAGCTTTTAAATGATTGTTAATTATTAATAAACACTTTGTTTACTTTGTCTTTTCACACGTCAAATTTCAAACAACTTTCTTGGAAGTATTGGGCTTGAACAACTTTCTTGGATTTTGTTGCATTATCGAACAAGTCCAATAACCTTATTGGACGAATCACCATTCCTTGTATAGAATTTTGGTACGATATGATTAATTTGGATCAAAGTTTCAACTGCGTGGCCCATGATAATGACTCTTTTTAGGAACAAAAAGTAGTTATAAACCGGAGTCCCAACTTAATGGTCGGTAGGGGTAAAAAAATCTGGTCAATAGGGTCAGTATTTAATAGGGATGAAGGTTTTTTTTTTTTTTTCCAATTTTTTTAAACAGTCAACTCATGAGATCCTATAAATATCAACTAGAATATCACACATATACTCTCACCCAAAAGGATAAGAAGGTTCAGACCTGAGACCTCAATATAATAGATTCGAACTCTATCACTGGACTACAACTCAACCACTAAGCCACAATCCAAATGACTAATAAGAATAAAGTTAATGTATGGTTTCCAATTCTCATGATATAAAATTTTTTATGTTAAAAAAGGAAAATTTATAGTTTATAATCTTTAACTCGCGTAAGTACGGATAAAAGATGAAATTCTCTAGATTAAGTGGGGTCATTTCAACTCAACGTGCTTCAACCCACATTAGGGACTAAGTATATATCTCTTTCATACATTCACTAAGGCTATGTTTGGAACAAAGATTTTGGTGATAAAAAGTGAGAGGAAAATGAAAAGGATCAAGAATGAAAATATAGAGTACTATCATTTCAAGCTCAAAAAAATTTTTCCATCCTATTTTTCTTATCAAAATCCTACAACGAAACGGAGGGTAAGTATTATTTCATTGTGAGAAAAATAAGTAAATTAATGGCAATATATATGAAAAATTTATCACTAAATGGAGACATGTAATAACAAAAAAGTTATGTTATTATGAACATTATGTAAATGGTGACGATATGGTGTTTAAGTTGTTACTATTAATAATTAGTAACACTTATATAAGGACAGTTTAGTGATATAATGAAATATTGTCATAAAATCATTGTGAAAATTTTCTTGCCCCAAAGTTATCACTTTAAGGATGTCATAAATTGTCAATGGTGACAACTTAAATATTAATTTTGTCAATCATTGAGTGATCAGTATTATGATAAAATAAAAGGTGTTGTCACTAAATAAAAGGTGTTGTCACTCAATCATTAGTTGACTGGAAAGATGGCTTGAACCCATGACTAGTATTTGCTGATTGATAATTACATAGCAATTGGAATTGATCGACATATTTGCCCTATCCCTGAAATTTACAACAGGTAGATATCGTGGGATGGAAACAAATCTCAGAATGTTTTTAGTACTTTCCCAAATCTCATGAGATGTTTAATTTACAATCAGACCATACTTCAAGATATGCGATTCACCTTTTTTTGGCTTTGAATTCTCAAGGGCCAATCTGGATTTTCAACTACCCAAAAAAAAAAACCAAAAAACGAAATCTGACTTTTGAAAACACTAGTTGATTTTATTTTGAGCTCCTTGTCTGAAGACGTCCACTTGTAATTCACCTTTTATTTACAAGAAATGTTTGCATTCAGTTTTGAGGAATGAGAACAGTAGCATGGAAATAAAGCCTAAAAGTTGCGTGTATAATATCTAAGCAACTTTGTATATATACCAATAATATTAACATATTATACAAGCAAGGCCTGCAACAGCTTTTTACATGCCGAACTTGTGACATTCCATTTTCGTAACCACAAAACAAAATCAAACAAAACAAAACGTGCATGAAACCAGCTACATATGAATAAAGCTTATTATTTATCACTATTATTTTTGACGAATATGGCAAATTTTATTGAACTTGTAAGTTGGACTTAAAAAGTCGTGTTTGGAACAAACATTGCGCGCACACTGCACGTCTTTCAACAACAACCGCCACTTTAAGAAAGTTGTTATGTGCCTATTCTTTAGGGAAAGCCAAAAACAGTATAACCTAGAAAAAACCCTTTCTTTTTTCCCAATTTCAATCAATAATACTTCTTATTATAACTTAAATTTTGATGGAATTAAATTATGACCCAAACTGAACAATCAGTGAGGCTTCAAGCTAGGCAATATGATCATTTCTAATACCAATTATCGGTTAGTATAATGGGATCATTATAGAAAAATGCGTGAAATCCAAGGGAATTGCATCCGCCAGGAAAAATCCAAGTGCTTTTAGGCGAGAGTCCCGCGGAAATTTCCACCTAAATAGTCTCCGGCAATTTTCAGCAATGTTGTCGCCGGACCACCACCGCCCCCACCGCCTGAGAGCTCCGAAGCTCCGGCTACTGCTACCGCTAGCATAGTTTTCCTCAAAATGTGCAAACTTTTGTAGTTGAAGGGAATCGAAGCCCCACCGCCTGAGAGCTCCGAAGCTCCGGCTACTGCTACCATTGGCATAGTTTTCCTCAAAATGTGCAAACTTTTGTAGTTGAAGGGACTCGAACTTGTGATTCTAAGGTTGGATGAGAAATACTCCACCACCAAGCTATAACAAGAAGTTATAATGTTAATTGTTTTGTTTTATACGTATTATATATTTGTTGGATTATTCTTATTTTAATTTATTAATTAATTTTAATTTATTTTTTGTAATTAGAAGATAATATTGGTACTCTAAATTTTTATATTGGAGCTCCATTCCTATTATTCCATTAAAAGATTAACTAAAAGACAGTATGTTTCTATTAGATAGATAAAAGTTAAATTTAAATACTTTTAAATACTTATGTCTACTAATAAAATTTCGACCAAGCTATCTTGTTCATATGTCGTTTAAAAATTGAATTTGTTTGTATTTTTTTATTTAATTTGATGATAGTCAAATATATGGGATAAATTTGCTATAACGGTATATATTGCATGTACATGTAATAATTTAATATTCTTCTTTTAATTTTAAGAAAATTTCAAAATTCTTTTGTCTATGTTGTGTTTTAGCCTTTCATTTAATTATTTAATCAACTTTTAAGTTTTTTTATTAATTAGTAAAAAAATACAATGTCGTAATAGGTACCGATATTGTAATTTATGAATTAACCAAAATGTATTTTCTTATTCTAATAAATACTTGTTTGTTATTTTAAAAAATACAAAATATATTCGTATTTAGTAAGATTTGAAACTTGAGCCTCTACCTTAAAAGAAAAATGTTTTGCCATTAGACTATTTCACAAATTAATTATATAATTACTTTTTGTTTTTAAAGTTATTATTTAATTATTAATTTTAAAAAAAACTCAAGGGAAATATCCGCCGGATTTCCACCGGAAAATTCAGGTGAATATTTCCCCCAGAATATTTTTAAATTTATTTATTTATTGTTTTTTCAAAAAGAAAAGTTTTTTTTTTTTGTATTTACTGGGATTTAAACCTTAAACATTTACTTTAGAAGACAAATGTTTAATTTACCATTAGGCTATTTACAAAGTTGGTAACAAAATCCTTTTGGTTTATTCTTTTTTAAAAATAGTTCGACGGAATTCTAGTGGAAAATTCCCCCAGAATGTTTTCTAAAAAATAAAATTAGTTTTGCACTTACTGAACCTCTATTTTTAATTTTAATGCTCTGGCACTAAGCTATGTACAAATTTGTTTATATATAGTTCTGTTTATAAATACTTATTGTATTATTAATTTTTTTCTAAAACTATAAATTTCTATCGGAATTTTGCCAAATTCATTCGGTGGAAAAAATTCTGCCAGAAATAGCGTTTTTTCCTGTAGTGGGCAAGGCGCTAGATCTTTTAAGTAATATTTAGGGTTCGAATCTTAAAATTATAAATAGAGCAACTAGGTTGGGAGAATCGCCTGTTAATGAGCTTATATATTACCCAATTCGAATTAGTCGTCAATGGGTTTGAATGGCTAAAACCGAAAAAAAAATAAAAAATGATCGTACCTAATTAATATTACTCCAATTGTTCTACAATACATGTTGTTTTAAGAATATTTTTTGTCCCATAATAAATGGTTTTTTTTTCACATTTCAAGAGTAAATCTATTAACTCTATTAACTTTTGCTAACATGCCTTTAAAACAATCAATCCACTTCCTCAATTTGTGCATAATAACATTAAACAACAATAATTGTGGGATGAAAAAAATGTCTTTTTTTGGTACCAGTTTAAAGTAGTTTGGATCAACTGCTACAAAATGGTGCAACATCTTCTCCTCCATTCATCAATACACACCACATGTATTGGTCAGTGGTTAAGATAAGGAAAGAAAATTTTCAAATATTTTTCCATATAATAAGTTTTTTTCTTTCTTATCTTAACCGTTCACCAGTACACGTGATATGTATTGATGGTTGGAGAAGAAGATGTAGTACTATTTTATAACAAAGGATCTGGTCTGGTTTAAAGGTACTATGAGAATTAGAACACTATGATCGAGTCATAGAGCAAATTTATGATTGTATACTTCTTTTCGTTCATTGCAGCGGAAAACTTTCTCGGTGTCTTACCCGTGGATATAAGCATTTTAATTCAGTCGAACCACATAAAAATTTATTTCTTCTCTCTTTTTTCTCTTTACCCTTGCTATTAGTGTGTGTGTGTGTGTGTGTCGGAAATAACCTAGTCATTGGATTAATCCAATTTTTATCTTTTCCTTTTTCTTTTAAACGATGAATCCAAAACAACATGCCACATGACTCAGGCTCTGTCGAAAATAATTTCATAATTATTTATAATTTCAGATATATTCATAACAATTATACAATAAATCACTTAACCTTTTAATTGTTTTCAAATGATTAGTGAGATAAAACCTTGAGGGTTAAATGTTTATGGATCCATGCTCGCCATTTACTCCCCTTTCGACCAATCATATCCGACCTCTTTTCAGTACTCATGTCTACATCATCACTAATCTGCTTCTTGCACAGAACAAAGTTCCTCGCTCCTCGCAATCCTATTGGCTCTGATGCTTGCAGCGCTGTAATAAATTAACCCAAAAAACCTTGATAATTAAACATAATCATACGTAACTTAACCAAGGAAATATAAATTCTGTGAAATTAAGGATTATAATGTTGATATGTACCATAAAATCCATCACTGGCTGAGTAGAGAAAGAAACGGCTAATATCAGAGCCAAGAACCGGGAGCCTCTCCTCGCGAGCATACTTCTTCAGTGCTGTTGCGATCACCTCTCCGGCGTTGTTGTCCCCATTAACGACGAATCTTATTGGTCCAGCGCTGCCAAAGATATTGATTGTGATCAAGAATCTGTTACTCTTCCGGGTGAGACTGTCATCAATCTTCTTCCTCTTGGAGATATGCAACAAAGTCTTGTCTGATATACTTCTCCTCATTTTCGAGGCCACGCTGTTCTTATTCTCATAAAAACCCTTTGCTGATGAACTTATCTTCAGTTTGATATCCATATCCAGGCAATCAAATGAAAGATAAATTAATTAAGATGACGAAAATTTAAAGATATATATTTTATTCTGGTTATTTTGATTATAGGACCTAGAAAGAAATGAGTCATGACATCGCTAGTGCTGTGATGAACTAATATATAGTGGTAGAAAGTAATGCATTGCGTGTGTGTGTGGGGTTAAATGATGTTTTATTATATTAACCGTTAAACGAGGTTAGGGTAAGATTATACACAACGTATTAAATGATACATTTACCATATGATTTGTTGAGTTTGGCTAAATAAGGTTCGGGTAAAAAATTTTCCTAAACTTAAGATATATCGAATTTTATGTGCTAACTCCGGAAATGGAAAACTCTCATGTTGCTTTCCAACTAAAATTGTTAGGTTGAAAAAAATTTGCATTTTGCAATTTTATTTATTTATAAATAAAAAATAAAGTCAGGATACTAAATAAATATCCCATGTGATCACTTTCTCAATTAATAAAATTTAGCCACTATAGAATTCGTTCCATTCTATAACTCAATTGTGATTAAGATCAATTTAATTACCGCAGTGTTATAAACACAGTCGTTGAATTATTTTAGCAATAACTCATCATTTCTATTAATTCACAGTAGATAATTGAGGTGGGTGTTACAACATATGTTCAACTCACACCTATTGCATTGACCAACCAAGTGGTGACCTAAGAGATGTTAAGATATATCGAACACCTAAAATGGAAAACTCTCACCCTGCTTTCCAACTATAAGCTTTCGGTTGAAGAAAACATGCTTTAACCAAGTTTGCTTCTTTTTTTTTTGTTTAATTTGAGTAATTAAAAGCCCACATAATATTCGTTTCATTAACTAAACCTAATTTAATTATCACAATCCTACTAGCACTTTAGTGAAGTCAACCCTAAGGACTTTTGACGTATCAATTCACAGTAGATAATTGAGATAGGCGTTACAACATATGTTGGACTCACACCCACTTGGAAAATTCCCTCCGTATTAAGCAACCCTCGAGAAGTAAACATCGTTGAAGGTCAAATTATTTCAATTAGGTTCCTAAGGCATGGGCATTAACTAAAAGATCCATGTTATTAATGTCAAATGTCAAACAACTCACTAATTAAGAGTAACTAACCTGTGACACATGATCTAAGGCAACTATATATTGAATTAATTATATATGCGATAATAATTCTGTCATTGGGGTTGTAGTCCAGTGGTGGAAGTTCAAATCAACATCATTAAAGTCTTGGTTCGAACCGTTTGTTCTCTCTCCTTCCAATTTTGGGTGAGTGTGTGGGTGTGTATATGACGTTACGATTGATATCTGTAGGTGTCGCGAATTGATTGTATCAAATAAATAAATAAACCATAAGAATTAATAATTCTAACGATAAAAACGTTTAAATGAGTTAATTAACAGATAAACCTCGCCTTTTGTCACTTAATAACAACCCGCCGTTCAAGTACTGGAAAGGTGGCATTGTTCAAGAAGAGCTACACTAAGTTTATGTGTACCTTTGAATAGGTTTAGAGCATAAATTATTTTTCAAGTGGTACTATTTATAATAGAGCTTTTTTTTTAGAGTTTTTTTTTTTGTCTGAATACAATAATTTAAAAGTATTTAAAAAAATATTGTTATTTAGAAGCTAGCTTAAAAAAATAATAATAATAAAAGCACGCTTGGATAAGTGTTGAGCCTTGTCTTTTATGATAATTTTTTAAGTTAAGCAGTTTTACGTTTGGATCATATAATTAAAAGTGTTTGAAATATACATTTATTTGGAGCTACTGTGGATAGCTTTTTTTAAAAAAAAAAAAAATACTTTTGGGCCTTTTTTTTTCTAGTATTCACTTTTTAAAAAAAATTAAAGATCCATTTGGATGAGTTTAAAAAAATGCTTTTCGAATCATGCATTTTATGGTAGAGCTTTTCTTTTAAAAAAAAATCAAACAGTTTTGTACTTGAATATAGTAATTAAAAATATTTTAAAATGTACTTTTATTTAAAGCTACTCTTTATAGCTTCTAGACAAAGTACTGTACAGCTTTTGCTTTTTTTTTAAATAAAAAAAAAATTGCTTATCCAAACACAATTTCTTTTAGTAAAATGCCTTTCTTCTGAAACAAATCCATCCAAACGAGTTCTAAATCCTACTGGCACATATTTTTTTTTTTCACTGAAATGTCTCCTTGTCTTAAAAAAAATAATAAGTATTTCATGTTTTAAAAAAGCCCATTCAAATAGGTTTATAATCTATTTCTGCTGAAGTGTTTTTTTTTTTAAATACATTTACTTCTCATTTTGAAAAAAATCCACCCAAATTTTGTTGAAATGATTTGAGCCATTTTGAGGGTCATTAATTTTCGATACTTTGTTTTCTTTATAATTTATTATGTATTTAAAATTTATACAGCTACGCTAGAGCTGACTTAATGTTAAAAGCACATCGGGACACTACTGCTGTGGACTGTGGTAGGATGTCCTTGACCTCGATAGAAAACCCTCAGCTAATAGCTACTATCTATTGCTAATTAAGTATGACCGAGCCCTCAACTTATCATAAAAAAAAAAAAAAAAAAATGCATGACCGACCTTTAGCCCTCATTGGCTGCGTGATCACAACTACTATAGAAATTAAATTGAGAAGCTAATTACTTACAATAATTTTTTTCTTCTTGTGTCTTCAGTAGTCTGGTTCCAACCTATTGATAAAATAATTCAAATTTGAGTATTGTTCAATATAAAGCCGATCCTCCAAACTCAATTCTTCCATTCTCAATTCTAAAATTCAAACTTATATATTGTTTAAGAAATTTGATATCTCATCTCACTAAACCAATTAATAGTCGGTAGAATAAATCTTTTACCATAGGTACTTAATGTACATTATTGCATGACGGATCATATTCAACAATTGGCAATCTCAGAATAGATTTTTTTAAGAGGTAAAGATCTCAGAATAAATAATTTAGAGTATGTAGAGATTGCACTTTAATTGACTCAATAAATAATGCAACAAAAATGTAGTAATGTAGAAAGAATTTTCTACGGAGGCCCAATAGAAATGGGCTTCAAGGTAGCATTGAGCCCAAATTATTCTCATTCTTGCTAGTCCATCAAGATGACGCATGGTAATGCGGCTTGATGTACCCGCTTAATAAAGATTTAAGAATGACTCAAATGCGCTATAGTTCAAAGTTTAAGCTCAAATGTTTAGATTTGATGCAAAATAATGATATTACAATCTGTGTTGGGCCGATTCATACATAATTGTGGTAATAATATCAAGTAAAATTTAATTTAATAGTACAAGATTCCTGTTCTTGCTGTTCTTATTGCTCACCATTATTTACGTATTTGTGGATGTATAATTAAATTATTATTTATTGCAACTACCGTTGGAAGAGGTTGACATTATTGACTCTCTGACTTCGATCTGCATGGATTAATTTCACATCCTCTCAAAATGAAATTTTTTTATTAATTTTGTTATTCTTTTTTGAAAAAATTATAATTTTAGAACTGTATGTTATACCCTCTAACAATTTTAGGATATTAATTTTTTTATTTATAATTTCAGGACACGAATTTAAGATTTTATAACAAATTTAGGACTTCTCACCTTAATATTTATAATTTTGTCAGGAAAATTGACAAAATTGGTCGTATTTTTATCCGAAATGTGTCACAAAATCTTAAATTCATGTCCTAAAATTGCAAATAAAAAAGTTAATGTCCTAAAATTACAAATAAAAAAATTAATATCCTAAAATTATTAGAGGATACAACATACAATCCTAAAATTATTATTTTTTCGAAAAAGAATAACCAAATTAATAAAAAAATATGCTTTTGAGAGGATGTGAAATTAATCCATGCAGATCGAAGTCAGATAGTCAATAATGTCAACCTCTTCCAACGCTAGTTGCAATAAATAATAGTTTATTGCCATTAAATTAATGCCATGTATTTTGCCAAATATTCTTTCGGTTGGTCTAAGACTCTAAGCCCTAGGGAGCTTTTTATTGTGTTTTTAAATGCTTTTTTTTTTTTTTTTTGCATATATTCATTTTTTTATATATGAAAAAAATAAGAATATGGTTTGGATCCAATGCAGCAATGTCAACTTTACTGGATTAAAATTTGTGTTTTATTGTAAGAATAATAATTGATGCATGTGTCCGACTATACGATTTTTTTTTTCTGGGGTTTAGGTCTAATCAATTAGATAATATTGGAATAAAAATTACTTTTTAATTTGTTGAAGGTGTGATCATAGAAAAGATAAACTATTATTTCATTAATTTGCAAGTTATAATTTTTTAAAAATCAGTTGGATATCTCGATGGATCGTACTTTAGTACTTACTAGATAATTAAGTGTTTAGATATTTCATTAATTGAATGTTTATTACCTCATTCCTACATTTTGTTATACGCGATTTGGGCATGAATTAACACGAAACAATGACATAATCTTATTAAATTTTGGAGCTTATCAACAAGATTTACATTATTAATTATCTATTAAAGAAAATGACCTCCGAGAAGAGTTGACATTTTCACGAACGACACTGCCTAAGTTCAAACTAATGCCAAAAAGTATTTTACTACAAGATTGATTTTATCGGTATAGACATTATCCCTTAATTATAAGCATACTATAATTTAATCAAATATTAACGAGGGGAGATTTTCATTAGGGAAGGTGGTTGGAGGTTGACAATCAATTTTGAAGTTGAAAAACCACTTTTAGTATCTAATCAGTGTTTTTGATATTTTGTTTTAATTTTATTTTCTATTTATCTTATGAATATACATCGAATATAAGTGATCCACACCTAGATACGTATTTGAGAAAATATTTGTATGCACAAAATCCGCATGTATGATACTAATTGAAGTGAAAAATGTAGATGACGGCGCAGTTAAAAACTAAGTTTCTACATATTAACCCCAAAATTGTAACGTTTATCCTTGATATTAATTGATTAATATATTATTATTAATTAATTTAATTGATAAATTAAGTAAATTGATAGAGGACCTTTTCTTCCATCGGAACAAAGTCAATGCGTACAGGAAACGCTTTATAGTAAGATGTATTGTGGGCAGTTGTGATCCAGAGATATTTATTATTATTATTATTATTATTATTATTATTATTGCTAAAAGCCCATTTTTACTTACATTTAATATTTACGCCAATCCATGACAAGGATATCCGAAGCACTTCCCAAATTTAGAGGATCAGAGATTTTTTTTTTCTCTTTTATCATATTTATCAAGACACAAGCATACGTGTTTGCGAATGAAATTATTAGAAATTAAAAAAAATTGATGTATAATTTTTTTTTATTTCAATCATACATCGTACATGTGTATATATATATATATATTGATGAATATAGAATAATTTCAACTTTATTATATAATCAAAGGATCCGAAATACTTTGTCATGCCTATATATCTTATAATTTGACATGAGAAACACAGGCAGTTCTATATTCCTGAATTTTCATGCTATTTTAATGGTAGCTAGGCCTATAAAGTTAACCTAAAATTCAGGCAGTAATAATGTATACTCCCACTAAACTAGGGGACAGGACTGATGATGTTCTAATTGTTTAAGTGCTGGGCCAGGCCTGCTGTGGTAGGTTAAGGGAAAATTGTATTTTTAGAACAGATAATATATTTTTTTTTATATTTAAGATAATTTTTATTTGGGAAGACAAATATAAGACATTAATTTTAAATTTTTTTGTAATATTAGGACAAATTGATCGAAAAGGTATAATTTGAAAATTTGACATGTTATCATCAGAAAATACATACATGACCATCAATTTTGGAAGTCTGCTAATGTGGTCGATAATATGAATTTTAAAATGTGCACTTTGAAGTCTACTAGATTAAAATAAAATAAAAAATGAAAACATCTAATAAATATTTATGTAATAAATAAATATATATAATAAAATAATAATAGGATTTATAATATATATATATATATATATATTAAAATACCCCCCACTCCCAAACCCCTTCTTCTGGAAGATCTTCAGCACCCCCACCCCACCCGTTCCTCGAGCCGAACGGCTCCATCGACTCACAAGTCGTGCCCTCCACACGAGTCACAATATACATATAAAAAAAAGAGAATTTAACTATGGATTTTGCCTAAAAATTCGTGTCTACCTAGTTAGCGACGGATTTTTCATCCATAGCTAAATTTCGTGGCAATTAACCATGGAAAATTCGTGATTAAATAAATCCAAAACGAGAAATAATAGCTACTGGTACAAATTAATTTTAAAACACCTTGTCACCGTCATATCAATAGATTCGACATTTCACGATTAATCAATTGACACATTTAAATTACTTGAGAATCAAACTTCATATTCAATGTAATATGATTATATATGTATTAATTGACCATTTGAATTAATTAAAATTTTCAATTTGAATATTTTATATATAGTTATATATGTATTAAATGAGCAATTTCATTTGAATAGTTTTTCAGAGAATTAATCACTAATTCAATAAAAAACAAATCCAAATATTTGATTTATACATTTGATGAATAATCACTAATTTGATAAGCTATTCGGAGAACGAATAAATAATTAAATAATAAATGTATTAAATGAGAAATGCCATTTGTATCGTTTTTTAGAGAATTAGTCACTAATTCAATAAAAAGAAAATCCAAATATTTGTTTTATACATTTAACTAACAATCACTAATTTGATAAGCTATTCGGAGAACGAAAAACTAATTCAATAAAATAATTTAATAAATCAATTATTAAAAAAATCACTAATTTGATTTTAACAACCAAATAATAAAATTAGTAATTTGAAATTATTGAAATAATAAATAAATAAACAAACAAATAAATAAATATTCAGTCACCAATTTAGCCAAGATTTTTTCATAGCTAAATCTGTGCCAAATTTTATGCCAATTTAGCCACAAAAAATTAGTAGCTATTTTTTTCATGACTTTTTTTAATCTGTAGCTATTAGCCACGGGTTTTTTAGGCTAAATGTCACTTTTCTTGTAGTGATTGGACTCAAAGAGTTGCAACACAAGCCGTTTCGATTTTCAATGACACAGCATTGGTAGGGCAAAATCGTCATTTGGGGGGGGGGGGGGTGTTATATAGTATAATCATTTTTTCAAAAAAAATATGTTGCATATTTATTATTTAAAAATAATATTTATAATTATATTTATTTTTTATATTTATGTATACAAATATTATTGTATTATACACTCAATCTTTTTAATATATATATTTTTCCTTCAAAATTTCAACTTAATGTTGATATGTAATCTGATGTGGCAATATAGGTGGAAAACTAGATGCGAACTCATTCCCTTATAAGCCACATTTGTGCTACATGGTAATTTACGGCGAAAATGGTTGTTTCGGCAGCGAAAGTCCTAACATTGCAAAAAAAAATTGAAAGTTAGTGTCCCACATTTGCCACACTAAATAATAACTATCGTAAATGTGAAAATGGGTATTTTAACTGTCCCAAAAATGCAATTTTTACTAATGATTGCTAATACTTAATACTTAAAAATTTATAATTATTAGAAAAAAGAAAAAGAAAATATTTTTAATATTGGTTTATTATGCAATTGATTTAAGCAAAACTAATCAGTTTTAAAACACGAAAGACCTGTAGGGTTCCGCCAATTTTTGGACAATAAATTTATGCCACGAATTTCTTATCATACGTATGACCTAATGTAGAAATGCACTTAAATAATCACTCAATTGAAGTATTAAAAAAAGAAGTTCCAAAAGCCACAAATAAATATGTCCCCAAATTAGCTTCTCCAGATGTGATCTATTCGATAAGTCCATTCAAAATTAACATTAGTCAAACGTGTAACTAAAACATTTGCAGATGAATTTCACATTATATCATATAAAGAGCCAAAAAAAAAAAAAAATGAAAGGTTGGTAAAATGTTTCTATCAAATATATGTACAATCGTTAAAAACTTAAAATATATCCAGCACGTCGTCTAAAGAGACATCTGAAATGTATGCTCATTTTGTTTCTTTCTTTTTTTATTGTTACCCCCTAAAAATAAAAAATAATGTGAGTAGCATGTAACCGAGCTTGCTTGCGCAGCACATGCCATGACCAGATATAAATATATCTCCAGCTTCAGTCATTAGTTGTCATATTTGACATTTTGACCAATCGACTCTTCTCCAATGAAACTGGCCAACAAGTAAAATAAATAAATGAAGTTCCTAATTTCCCTTCTAGATGGCACTCTAATCTATCATTTTTCCTTTTTAATGAGTGATATTTTTTCCAACCTATGGAACTCAAAAATTCAACATATTGTTAATTTGACTAAGCATCTATGACCACTAACTCGATTAATTAGCAAGTATTTGACGAGTTAATAATAGTTCATCAAATTGCAGGTGCATTAGGTATGTGTAACAAGTGCAACATGATGTGATTAGTTGAATGTTGTTATATTTGATTCAGGTAAAAAGAGAAATCAATTTTAAATTCGTATGCATAAATTTCTCGCCTGGGGCTATTGTTTCTTTAAGTTAGCATTTACTGTGAGGCGGTTCTCCTCCTCTACCATGAAAGTGAAATTCAAGTCTAGTCACCATCTATTAGAACTAGTGCTCATGTCCATCTATTGGGCCAGAAAACTCTAGCCACGGCCAGCTCCCACTAGCTCAATCAATGGGTTAATTGTAATTTTGGTCCATTTGTTTCAATTTTCTCAATTTTGATCTCATATATTTCAATTTTCTCAATTTTGATCCCATATGTTTAAAATTTTCGCAATTTGGGGATTTTTCTGAAATTTCGTCTAATCTTTAACAGCGAAGGTACGCGCGCCTCACGTGGCCGTTAAATCTCATACATTTCAAAATGTCTGAAAAGTCCCAAAATTACAAATTTTTGAAGCGTATGAGACCAAAATTAAGAAAATTGAAATGAATGGGACCAAAATTGAATGAAATTTTGGTCTCACTTGAGGCGCACGTACCTTCGCCATCAAAAATATTAGACAAAATTTTCAAAAAAGTCTCAAAATTACAAAAAATTGAAACATATGGGACCAAAATTGAGAAAATTGAAACGAATGGAACCAAAATTGGACAAAAACATACTTATAGGACCAAAATTGCAATAAACTCTCAATCAATCATGTAACAAATCATGTTATTATGTTTGTTATATATATGATTTATTACTCTTTGTAAAATATAGACTAATCATATGCAAATATATATCGTTGATCACATGATTAATACTACACTACAAGAAAAAAGTATTATTATTGACAAAATATCAAAGCGACAATATAAAAGTCGTCACTAATTATTATATTAAGTGATGATACCTTCTATATTGTCACTAATTAAATATATTTAGTGAACGCATTTTATTTTGTCACAATATCATTTAATGGTGCCAAAAATTAATGTTGTATTTGTAATATTGACAATTAATGACACACCTAAAGTGACAACTTGATGACATAAAAATTTGTCACATAATTTTATGTTAGGATTACATTGTTACTAAATTTTCACCATAGGTGTATTACTAATTATTATGGGTGAAAACTTAAAAATTATGTTGTTACTATTGACTTTATGTAAACTATTTTTTGTAATACAATATTTTTTTTATCACCGAATATATTTAACTACTGATAATCTATATTATTATTAATTTATTCATTTCCTTGTAGTGTTAGTTGAACCGATCCACATTTGAGCTAGAAATTCACGGATAATCTTATGAATCAGACCTTAGGGCGGTTATTCGAGAGTTCCTCTCTTATGATCAAGAAGTCTTTAATATGAGATCCAAACCCCAGGAAAAGAAAATTATATTTACCTAACCGCAGTTAGTAAATTTATTTTCATATAATAATAACTAACGAAAAAGCCAAAAAGGGTATCAAAATTTTAATGCGAAATTACTGAATAGAATCTTCCGAAATCCAAAATAATCTCAAGCTGAATATTAGAAAAACATTTTTTTTGTCAAGTAGAAAAATAAATAATTATAAATAGTAAAAAAAAGGCAAGCAAGTGGTTGTTTGGGGACTGCAACGTTGGACTGAACCCGGAGAAAAAAAGTCCGCAAATAATGGTCCCGAAGGCGGCCATATACACGTCACATTGGCGGGCGCCAACAGTAGAGACAGTAATTTAATATTATATACTGACCAAAAACGTTGTACGTTGCTCGATTATGTCGCCTAAATTTAGACATCGGATCATTCTCCAACGTGTTCAACTTAAAATTTACATGAGTAGGTGAGACAATGATTTTAAAATCACAGAATATACTTTTAGCTTTTTTTTTTGGTTTTTTTTGATAAGTAATAGTATTAGCTGCCGACTTTATGTGCATGTGTGTACTTTATTTCAGAAAAATAATAACAACTTTGTCTTTATCAATTATGTTGTGTGTCAAGTTTCTTATTCTATCATTTGTTTTTATGTAAATTTCTTAAGAAGACTAGTTATTCTTACAAGGATATTAGTTACTTTTATACATATCTGGAGAAGGATAGAAATATTCACTTTTTTTTATTGCATAATTTGAATTAGAAAATAGATTTCTCGTCAAAGATCTAAATGATATTGATTTTGCAAGATCTAAATCTCTCTCTCTCTCTCTCTCTCTATATATATATATATATATTAAAAAAAAGCTTGATTACAAAAAGTTTTAATTTATAGAATTCAGATTACTGGCCAAAAGAAGTACTACTGCAATGATCTTACTATTTTGAATCTTTGAAATGCGACTTTCCAACCCTTCAAAGAGTTCAAAGAAATTGAACAAATCAAAAGGCAATATTTCTAGCAGACGATGATCTGTTCAACAATAATTAAAGTTTGATAAGATTGGAATTTCTTATGCAATCAATGGCGGGGTCAGAACACTAGGGTTAGTGGGTGCACTTAAATGACAAATAATATAAATAATGAAACTAAACAAAATCTAGGGTGTACTAAAAGAGTGTTCTTAAAGACAATTAGAGTAGTCACTCAAATTTAACTATACATATATAGAAAAATTTTAAAATTGGGCGGTGAATGTGCATCCTCTAATTATATATGTAACCCTACCCGTTAATGTGACAACATTAATTCAATTCGATCTTGAAATTATTAACCAACGATATCATCTTGAACTCTCATGTGCTCTTGAATTTAAGTGAAGGAAATAAAAAATAAAAATACGAATAGGAGTATTTGACTATATTGTGCAATAATTTGAACTTAGGGAGCATGTATATGAAATTTGAAAATGAGGTTTTGGATTATGAAGCTATTTGACTGGTTAACACATCCTTTTCTCCTTAACTACACCATCATCACATGTAGTGCTTTATTTCCATGCAATTTTGGCCGTTTTATCACGTGACTTGGCACGCCTTCCAGGAACCGTGTTTAATAAAACACACCTAAACAGGAATTATTGGGTGGGTCGTTTTGGGACATCATAGTTAATTATTAATTGTAAATTTACATATGGACCCATAAAATAATGTAATCATCGTACCTATTTTAGGATGGATGGCCACAGACACAAATCATGTATTTATCTTTAGAAAATAAACAATAATCTAAATTTGAAGACACAATTGCAATGAAAAAAACTGAGATGTTAAAACAATTGCCAATGCTTATTATATATTCTGTCAACATATTTGTCACTAAATAACACATCAAAAGTATTTGATCGTTCCTTAACAAAAAACGAACAGGACAGTGATGTTTTGACCTAATTACTTGGGGTGAGGAGGTAAGATTGTTTACACGTGTGATAGATTGGACTTTCATCGAACGCGTGTGGATTATTTGTGTCGCGTATTATATAATTTATTGATTTTTGTTGATGATTTTCAATAAAATATATGAATAAATATTAAATTGTAATGACATTAATTTAAATAAAATAAAATAAAATAAAAAGACTCACGTAATTAGATATCCCAATATATATATTTTTTATTTTAACATTTTGTGGGAGGTTCGAAACTAAATCTTTGTTTATTCTATTTCTAGATTTTAAGTAATGACTTGTAGCATTAGTTATTCAAATTATTCTTGAAAGCAATATATTAAAAACAGAAAAATTGTTTTTTTTTTATATAAATAATCTAGAAAGCCTTGAATCAAATTCCATGGCGAGACCCGGTATTGTAATATAAACATGAATAGTTTACCATTCTGGTAAAATAAATAAAACGTGGAAAAACGGGGGCAAAAAAAAAAAGGGAAAAGCCCACCAATCCTGTTCAAGTCAACTCGTTTCCCTGTGTTTCTAGAAGTTACTGTTTCCACAACGAAAATGCCGCGGCCAATCAAGGCAGATAGCCCAAGGCGAGCGCGTGATCACTGACTGTCTTACAGATTACAATGCAACTCAAATTAATTTAACCAACCCCCAAAATCGAAAATTTGAGATTTTCTTTGTTAATAATTATTAAATCCTTTTGCGTTACTTCCCTCACTATAAAACCCCTCCAGCAATCAAGTGCGAGAACCAAGATTTTCAGAACTCCCTTTTCCATCCTCTCTCTCTCTCGATCGATCAATCAATTTTCCAAGGTTTTTGGCATTTGCTGATTATTTTCGGGCTGTTATTTCTTCTTCATTGAGATAAAAAGGAAAGAACCTTGATTATGGAGAACATATTGGGCCTGCTGAGAATTAAAGTCCTAAGAGGGATAAATCTTGCGAAAAGAGATGCCAGAAGCAGCGATCCCTATGTCATCGTTAGGATGGGCAAGCAGGTTTGTTATTGCCATCACATCTTTTTACACCTTCTGCATTTTACTTTTTTCTCTTCCCGATTTTCCTGTCAATTTGCCTGTTCGATAATACCAAAGTTAATTTCTTGGTTCTTGTGTTTTGATTAGCTTAATGTACAAGTCCATGATCCTAGAGTTTCTTGGTTGTTTTAATCATCCTGATGTTGAATTAAATTCGTCTTGGCGTAAAAGAGTTTTTGTTTGTTTTGGAGCAATTTGGTGGGGAAAACAGAAAAAAAAAGGATGAAACTTTTAGCAGTATGGTTACAGAAATTTTCAGTATTTCTCTCCTAAAACTGGAACGAATTGATTTTCTGTTTTAGGAATCTCTTATGAGGACTCTGCGCTTGTGTTGAAATGCTAATTTTGTGCAATTATTGTAATTGTTTTATCAGAAACTAAAGACTCGCGTGGTGAAAAAGAATGTCAACCCTGAATGGAATGAAGAACTCACTCTAACCATTGATGATCCTAATCTTCCAGTCAAATTGGTGAGTTATTTTCCCTTTTAAGAGTCAATATTTCCATTGAATCAGAAATAAATCCAAACAATGCTAATCTGTTTGATTAAATTTATTGCAGCAAGTTTACGACAAAGACACGTTCAGTCTAGACGACAAAATGGGAGATGCAGAGTTCTCCATCGAAGAATTTGTGGAGGCTCTGAAGACGCGGTTGGAAAACGTGCCCAATGGAACGGTGATCACAAAGGTTAAGCCAACGAGGGAGAACTGCTTAGCTGAAGAGAGCTCAATTATATGGGAAAATGGTAAAGTAACTCAACATATGTTTCTCAGACTTAAGAATGTTGAGTGTGGCGAAATCGAGCTCCAGTTGCACTGGATTGATATCCCTGGCTCCAGAGGTCTTTAATCTTTAGATATATACATTGTCTACTTCATTTTCGAGCATATTGTATAGCGAGGTGTTGAGCGTGACCCCCCAAAAAAAAAAACAGTGGAGGATTTTCGATTTTCCTAGTAAAAAGGACTTGTGAATCAGGGAACTTTCTTTTTTTTTTCGCTTCTGTGAAATTAAATGTCCAGTACTGGTTTTAATTTTATATTTACATCATGATTTTTATGCTTCCCTTGTTAACTTTTGTGGAAAACATAAGGTTACATTTGAAATAATAGACTTTATGGGGCTATTGATATTGCTCCTTTTCACTGGGTGAGAAATTTGAAGATCGGTTTGCTTTTGGAATAATTAATAATATATATATATATATATATATATATATATATAAAAAGAAAACTCCTTATTACAATGGAAATTGGGGATCTAGAATGATCGAAAAAGAAGGACGAATCTTCGTTATTTATGGCTGGAGGCATTGGTATTTTAGTTTAATATTTAGGAGTACTTACAATCTTTGACCGTCAAATTTTATGGTAAAATAGGGCTGAAACTTTTGAAATATTATTGGAATTTCAAATAACAAACAAATATAATACAAATAAAACATGCTCGGATTTTTTTCTAGTCAAATTTACCTATCAGTAATTTATGGATGTCTTAAGAGTTAAATTTGGATTAAGATACTGTTTCTTACTTACCAAATATAACTGAATCTTATTACAAAATAAATACACGCGTGGACCAATTAATAATATCCAATAATTATTTTGCGCATATGTTAATCGGCTGAACATTTGATTTTAAGGCTTAATTTCTTTTCTTAGTTATTTAATTTTAAATTCTTGGTTCATTTTTTTTTTCAGCTCTAATTTCCTTATTGAATTTGACCGGATTCAAAAATCTATAATAACCAAAAGACATTTTATAGGATTTCGTTCGGATCTGAATGCCCGAATAATGAATTGCATTTGAATTCGGGTTGATTTGATTCAATCCAACTCGTCTGTCAGAGACCGTTGCCATGCAGGACCACTCCGATGAGAGAGTGGGGGACCATCTCGAAGAGTAGTGAAATCCAACCCCAAGGAAGTTAGCTGTATATTGAAGAGACCCTTCTGCTAGGCAAGTAGTTTGGGCTTAGTGGCGTGCATGGCCCGAGGAGAGGTGTCCTTCCTCGAAATTGAGCTCGGTTGGTGACACATGACCTCATCTGAATGAGGTCACGTTTTGGTATCGGTTGCCATGTGGTTGTAACAGATCGGGCCACGTCATAAGGCAGACGAACACATGGAGAGCTAGACGCCCCCACATCAATATTATTTGGTAAGTTATTTTCAATATGTTTAGAAGTTATTTAAAGACAATTCAATCGATTGGTTTTTCTTATCTATACTATTTAAAAAAAAAAAAAAGCCACTTTTGTGTTTAAAATGACAAATTTTTTTTTTATAATTTTATAAAAGTTGCCCTTCAACACCATCTAAAATAAATAGAGTTATGTAAAATTAAGGCTAATGTTGAAAATTACCATGAAATCAATTCAATTCGGATACTAAATTTTGATGTACCAATTTTATTCTTTTAATTAGTAAACACATGCAACAAAGAAACAAATTGGAAGGATAATATTGTAATATCACAATCCAATTTGAAAAATCATTTTCTCAATCCACAAACCACTTTCTCTATTATTTTGGATTTTGGAAGTTGTAACCCATTTTTAATAAAAGATCCCTTGAATCAATAATTAATATTTTTAGTTCTCTCTCTCTCTCTCTCACACACACACACACACAATTTCTCTAATTACAATTATTCAATATTTTTTTCTTTATCACGTAATTATTTTAAGCTTATTATTATTAAATAAATTATGTCAAATAGTTCTTAAAAAAGTATACTTTTAAAAGAAATTTAATAATATATTTATTCTTTGATTCTAAAATAATTTAAATACTAAATTAAGATATATATTTTTTGTATCTTGTACACATATAGAGTGTGCTATATTGCTAGTAAGATGAATGGAAATTTATAAGATACAGTGAAATTGGGCCTATTGACATGGCATCTGTTGTATTTGGAAGTACAGACAAAACATAATGAAGGCCAATATAAACACACAAGGAAGCCCAGGGTAGCCCTGAAATGTGGACTCGAGAATATTAAGTCTAGTCCGTGATTCAAGGGCTGCACACCGTGTCCGCTAAGTTAAACAATTGTGGAGCATTTTAATGTTCTTTTACAAAAAAGAAAATAAATAAATAGTGTTTGTGAGAAGCTCAATATTATTGACAATGTTATAGTTAATTGTAGATAAACGAATACTTTATCAACATAATAATTTTTACAAGTTGAATAGTAACAATAACTATACTTACAACATAACTCTCAATAATAGTGTCAATATATATATATATATATATCAAAGAAGACGGCAAATAATTGTTGTCACCATAAATGTAATTGATTGTGAATAGTAATAACTTGTAAAACTAGTTCTTATGACTCTTCTATCATTATTCTGGCAAAATAAATGATATTTAGTTATAATAATAACCAAAAAAAATAAGTTATTAGTACTTAATATATGTAGTTCTTGGTAGCTTTGATATTATATTGAACTGCACGCATTTTAGTTTTTACGATGATACATGTTAACTCTTATAATTCTTTTCTATGTCTATTTCAAATAAAGTTAAGGTTATCCTTGTGGAGTCTTTTAAGGTCTCGAATAGTTTGAAGCTTTGAAATGAACACTTAAAATTCCCCCCCAAAAAATTATCCGTTTTCACTCGATCATGTTCGGTAAATCGAATATAGGCCACAACGTCCTTATTTTTGTAAATTGATTCAAATTTAATTACGGGTCTCTCTTTATTTCCTAATCCTTGAAATAAACCTAGATTCTAGAAGATCTTGTGAGGTCTTTGAGGCTTACATGAACCAATGATTATTGACAGTATTTGATGCATGGTGAGGGACATGGTCCAGAATTAGGAGTGCATCGACATTGTGTGGGAATAAGAAATTTCCAAATCTTAGGATGGCAATGGCTTCAGGACTCGTTTCGGATCTGGCGGGTTCGGATTGGATTCAGTAGACCCGATTCATATTTTAAAATTAATTAATTTTTTTTAAAGAAAATTTATATCATGACAACTTTTTAAACATAAAATAATAATAATAATAATAATAATAATAATAATAATAATAATAATAGTATTACCAAAGTATTAATCATTTACAAATTTCTATTAACATAGTTTATTTTTTAAAAAATTAAATAATATTATCACATATTTATTTGCACATATTATGAAATCATAACTTAATTACTAATATTATATAATTATTTTTATATACAAGAATATCATAGTTATGTTTTTATGTGACTATATATATAATATATAATACGAAGTAAGTTCGGGTAAGTTTGGGCAAGTTTGGGGAGGATTCGAGTTTTAAAATAAAAATTCGAGACCTGCCCCGAACCTGATTAGGAGTCTAAAAATCCGCCTCATTAGGAACGGATTCGGGTCCAAATTTGGGTTTAATCCAGACCCATTGTCATCTCTACAAAATCTTGTTTTGGATGGATCACTATAAGATCATATAAGATAAAAGTACACTTATTACGATGAATATACATCTCATAATGATCACATCATTTGTTGTAGATTTGTATGTTGACACAATTTCGCGTCTGCAATAAATTTACAAGACAAGAAAAATATGGACAAATAAAAATTGGAATTTAAATATGTGCAGTTACAATATTTGAAAAAAAAAATATATTAATCCTCTCATTCTTCTTTCTAAAACTTTGATTCAAGGGCTGAAAGCTTATTCTTGAATCGGTTGAGTGGTGAGAATTTGATGCCTCGAGAAAAGTATCAGGCATTTATAGCAGCAACACTTTGTCATGGCAGAAGCTCGAAATTTGAGAGCTTGATTTGATGTTATGGTTCGGTCTCGTTGTCCCCCTCTTGTCTTAGGGTGCCTCTATTTATAGGCACAAGATGGGCTTTTAGTATTCATGTCTTTTTTTTGGACTTGGGCTTGAAGAATATTGGGCACGCATTTACAGTTGATAGGCTCACTCGAATACTTTGGATTAGCCAATTCATGAAGCCTAAATTTCGCATGGACTTGAATTTGCGACCCAATTTAATAGCCAATTTGTTTAGGCTATGAATTAGTAATTTATCCCAATTTTTAGTGCCAACACCGTATTCTTAACTTTTTATTTTTATTTATATTTTCTTTTGAAAAAGAACAGATTACATCTACACTTCTTAAAGTATAGTATCATTATAAATCAATTCCTCTTATTTAAAAATTACAAACACCCACTTGAGGTTTAAAACCTTTTTGTAAATATTAATTGAGATGTTCAAAAAATAATTTTCATGTAGTCATAATAGTCAATCTGACCATTAAGAGATGCACATTGTCAAGCCAGATAAAATCCCTCAACCAATCTTATTATTCTACAAATCTTCTCAAAGTAAGTTCAGTTTATACCACCACAACCATCACCAGGTATCACTATCTATAATTCGATACCACCACTATTTCTTTTATCAAAAATTAACTTCATGTATAGTTTCTATATCTTGGACTTATCAAGACCATGTGAATTTCATTTCAAAACCACATCAAAAGCACTAAATTTACAACTCGTAGTCATGTCTCACCTTAATGAATAAATAATTTTATAATATTGATATATACCCTCAAGGGTATATATTTATAACTTCTAAAATAAGAGAGATTAATTTATAATTACACTATGATTCAAGGGTGTAAACGTAATATGCCCCTAAAAATATTTGGGTTTGTGATCACTTATCTATAGAACAATAGTTTTTTATTTATTTTTTTATATCAGAGAAAGAAACATGCTATTTAATTTCGATTTAAGGGGCTCATTGACATTAAGTAATTACACTCATGAGGCCGAACCTTATCCAAATCAGATATCCTTTGATTCAAATGTGATCAACGTTTCTACTTTGTCAAAGTGATATTCCAGTCCATTATGGATATGTGCATATATAAATGGTTAGCAGAAACCTATTCTTGATTTGGAAAAGGAGCTTTATGTTTACAAAAACAGCACCTACTATATGATATATAGTTCCATTCTCTTGCAGCTAGTTTATATATATATATATATATATATATATATATATATATATTATTTATTAAAACTTATAAGTTTCCCCTTAAAATTGACAAACTTCCCTTCACACTGCCTCCATGTCACAATCTTTGTCGTTTAATATTTTTTTTCACACGTATTAAGGAAAACTTAAGAATGTACTATAGTCGACAACTTTATATCTATTAATGACTTATTAAAATTTTACAACAATTTCAAACAAATGCATTAAATATTTATTTAAATAGGTTATATGAGTGTTATTTTTGTTATGACAAATTTTGAAATAATGCATTAAATTTTGCCTTATTTTTGTAAATGACAAATATTTTGAAATAAAATTAAAATGCTAAAAAAGATAAATGTTATGAAATGAAGGCGGTATCTTATTAAAAAAGAATTTCGCTTTAAGGTGAAAAGTATCTTGTTTCGCTCGAATTATTTGATAGCTAATAAATCCATAATACATTAAATATCATGAACTTGATCTGTCTCCCAACGACCGAAAAGGTTAAGGGCCATGGAATTGTCTTCTCTTTGTTGTATGCATTTGGTAGCTTTACGCGCCTCACCTCATATTTACATCGAAGATTTTAACTAGTTGAAAATAATTATATTTCAGAATATCCTCAATTATAGTTATTTAAAATAGTTCTAAAAATTATATAAATTATAATAATTTCCCATATTTATCATTTTATTATATTATTTCTGGTTTCATTTTATTGAAATCGAAAAGGATTTGACAGTTTGATATGTATTTGCATCATTTTTTGTGACATTTTTCATTTCTGATACTTTATATGATTTCGACTTTCTTATCAATGAAAAGAAATCTAATGATAAAAAATAAATTGTCACATTGACCCAATTTTTCTTTTTTTTATTATTTATATTACTATTATATATATATATTTATGTTTTTTTTTTCAAACAGTCTACGGAATCATCTTAATCATTTTAATGTTATATATTCAACTTTCTAGCTCCACACTATATACAAAGTTTCAAAGGTAATACTCTTATCTCCGAATAACTATGTGATTTATACTTCTTTTTTATTTGTTAAAATATGCATGTTTTTATAGTAAATAATTACCGTTCAAATTGTTGAAATTTTAATAAAAGGTACTGTACAAACATCTGATACCTGGCCTGTCCTATACATGTTTTTGAATTATTTTAAGTTCACATGTTGCACAGTATATACAGGGCCTACGACACTCATATAATTATTTTTTCCCTCACGAGCTAACTTTAAAAATTGAATCGAGCTCAAATTCTATTTTATTCTGTTGAAACATCACAAAAATAAATAAAAGTGTTGGATGGAAATTTTGAGGGCCATGCGTATGTTCATGATGAGTGGACTTGACATCGGATCTGACTCATACAACAACTAATCCAAATTGTATCATGCATTTAATTTAATTAAAGAAAGTCACATACAAATTATATTGATATAAACTGAATTTTTGTTTATCAGTTTTTCTATTTCTCTGATAAGATAAACTCTTTCATTTCACGAATTGAAATTGAGTAAAAGAAAATCCAGATAACAATCATTGAACGCTCACCCAGGCACGAGATGAATGCTTTTGAACCTAGCCCACTTGCTTGAAAATCTTCTAAAATTTTGAACAAAGTGGACATGACTTGACCTCTCACCACCTTGTTAGAAATGTTCGTCAATCTCCAATCAAATCAAAAAGTATAGACGGTGTTACATCTACCAAAATGAATTGTAAGATATTCTGAGTCATGTCACAACCACTAATCAGGCGCATTCATTAATGCGTGTCTGTGATAAAATAATAATAATTTATTAAAATATTTGAATTTGAAAATAAAAAATTATAAACATTTGTAAAATTTAATATATCATAGACAGCGTTAACTACTTCTAATGAGGTTAATTGCATTTACCCCATTTGAAATATGTAATCCGCAAAAATAAAAAATAAAAAATAAAAGAAAAAAGAAAGCAAGTCCCTATACTAATAAAAGGGCACTCCACGTTGGAGTTTTATTTTTTAAGGAAAACACTTGCCTCTTTGTATAAAGCTATATACTTCATTCGCACAATTTTAAAGAGATTTTGGGGGTTTTATAGCATACAATATCAATTTTGCTCTAAATGAATAAAAATATAAATGAAGTATTAGCAATTTTAACAATTTTTTTCTCATTTATCGCCTTATATTCTCTCTCTAAATTTTGATTAAAGGCGAGAAAAGTGCGAACATAGTTAATATTTTTCTTTATATTCTTGCTAACTAATGTAAAAACCGATGTTGCGTACTCCAAAATTGGGAAGGAGGTCTCAAGTCATGTAAATGAACAACACAATTTCACGCAGAGGAGTTAAATGTTTATTTTAAATTGTTGGAGGGGTGAAACGTCTTTTTATTTATTATATATATATATATATATATATATATTGACGTGGCATAATTCCGACCGAGAATCCGACCTCCATTCTCGCGGCGAGCTCCCTTTCACTCCTCGATCGATTTCCCTCGAATTCTCTCGATCGAATGGTTTGACACCGTCGGCTCCACTAGCTCCTCTCCCTGTCGACCCATACAGGTCGTTATCTCTCTCGATTCGAAATCAGCTCCTCGGCTCTTCTAATTGACACCATTATCGACTTGGATAATGCCGGGTCCAAAGAATCCCTACTGGTATTAAATGCTCCGTTAGACGAGATATGGGAGAGCCTCCTAACTCCATGCCTTATTAATTGAATGCCAGCTAACGCCTATGGACCTTACCCCTAGGCCTACGAGTCGCCCTCGTCGGTCCTGAACGACCTACTTGGCCTGATGGGCCCACAGGAGCGCAGTTTATCTGGATATAGTATAAATACCCCTGCATTTATGATAAGAGAGAGGCATTAATTACCTACAATACCCTTACTCTGTTCGAACTCTCCAAAATCGATCCACCGACTTAAGCATCGGAGGGTCTTAGCCGAGACTCACCCCGGCTAGCTCACATTGCCATTTCCCTTATTGCAGGACCAACTTTCCGTTCAAATATCATCTCCGATCGGTGTCGACCAGCTCCAAATTCGACCCACATCACATATATATATATATATATATATTAAATTTATGATAAGTAAATAAACAATCTACAATAAAATAGAATTTTAGGATTGAAAAAATAAATGACAAAGAAAGTGAAAAACGAAAAAAGGTCTTTTTATTCTTTTTGATTGAGGAGGAATGAGAATAATTAAAACAAATGTCCATCGAGAAAAGCGAAAAATAGAAGTCTCAAAGAGGCGAGGGAGTGAAACAGAGAAAGATTTAAAAAACGTTGTGTGTGTGTGTGTGTGTGTGTGTGAGAGAGAGAGAGAGAGAGAGAGAGAGAAGCAAGAAAATACATAAAAACTAATTGGAATATCAAAGAAAAATTAAACCGAATGGTTCTAAACTTCTGTAGTGTTTTATATAATAATATAAATATATCATATTTAGTCTTAAATTATTAAATCATGTGTAACGATATCACATTTTCAATTTATTGGATGTAGTGTTATTATTCCATATTTTGTAAATCGATCAGTTGGATAAATTATTTCAGAAATGTCTTATAATTCAATTAAATACATAAGCGCATGCAGGTGACCCGAAATTCCCGAGTATTTTCTCTATATGGCAGGCAACTTTAGGGTAATTGCAATTTTGTATATTTTTACCAGAGTGAATTCAGGATAATTGCAATATTGCAAAATATCCCAACGCGTACCGTTGTCAGTGTCCTTCATCTTTTTGTGAGATTGACCCTAGAGCAGGGATTTTTTAAGCCATGTAGGACATATTCATTAATGGTGAGATTCAATTATCATTTGGTCCCACTGAATTATTTTTCAACTTGCCTTACTGACTTAAAATGAGTACACAAATCATTGGTATGGCGACTGCACGAATATCTTTATTTGTCACATGGCAATTTCGTATTCATTTTTACGGTTAATTTGTCGCACGACAATTACAACATTTTAAAAGTGAGCTTTGATTAATTGTTATTAATTATGACATAGGCAATAGCATTCGAAGTTCTAAGTATTGAGCAAAAATAGAAATCTGTACAAATGTGAACAAGCATTCTTATGATGAAACTACCCAAATTAAGACTTAAGAGCACGGCTGCCCTTGGTTAAGACAACTGAACGAGGGCTTTAGACCCCCAAATTTTTGGGTGCTTCTTCTCCTCCTTCTTCTTCTTCTTGTTATTATTATTAGTAGTATTAGTATTATATAAATTCAAGAAAAAATTACACTGACCACCCCTGAGGTTTGGCTGATTTACGAAAAATTCCCTACTTTTTCAAAATTACCAAAAACCCCCTAAGGTTTCAAAAATATTACAAACTTATTCAAATTTCCGAAAATACCCCTTCCCCTTTTTTGGGTGATTTACAATGACCACCCTGAGATTAGGCTAATTTACGAGAAACCCCCTATGGTTTCAAAAATTACCAAAACCCCCCTGAGGTTATACTAATATTACAACTAGCACCTACTTAGGTTGACTTATCAACAATATTAATTCTTTTTTTTTCCTCTCTGTAATATTGTTATCATAAATTTTTCATTTAATAGATTTGGAAAAAAAATGTGATTACTTATTCAAATAAATATTCCGAATTTAATGTTATGAATTTATACTAAATATACGTAATATGTGCTAAATTTATATTTGAGAAAAATATAACTATATGCATCGTATATATCCATTATGTGAAATGAGAAATATAAACATTGATTGAAATAAAAAAATTGAAATTAAATAATGCACTTGAAAACTTTATTTAGCTTGAGGACTCTAACTCATTTCTCTTAAAATTTACTCCGTATTAGCGATAATATAACATACTTGATGTGTTGGTAGATACCTTTAATGCATTAAATTCAGAATATTTATTTGAATAAATAATCACATTTTTTTTTAAATCTATTACATGAAAATTTTATGATAACAATATTACAGAGGGGAAAAAAAAATTTAATATTGTTAATAAGTCAACCTAAGTAGGTGCTAGTTGTAATATTGGTATAACTTCGGGGGAATTTTGGTAATTTTTGAAACCATAGGGGGTTTCTTGTAAATTAACTCAATCTGAGGGTGATCAGTGTAAATCACCCAAAAAAAAGAAAGGAGTATTTTCGAAAATTCGAATAAGTTTGTAATGTTTTTGAAACCTTAGGGGGTTTTTGGTAATTTTTGAAAAAGTAAGAGATTTTTCGTAAATTAGCCAAACCTCAGGGGTAGTCAGTGTAATTCGCCCAATGAATCTATTGGAAAGCAAAAATATTAGTCCAATTGATGAAAAGATCTAATTGTTGAAATCTTACACATGTTGAAGAATTTGACCAAATAAATTGTGTATTTTTATATATTGAGTATTATATTTATTTTTTTATATTTTAATTTATTTTAAGTATTAATAAAATATATATTTTTTTAACAATGTGCCATGTTTGCTTAAATTAATGATAATTTGATGGCTTCATTTTGAATTTTTACTTTAAAATGTGAAGAACATTGAGACGCCCCTAATTAATAGAAGGCAAGTGTGTCTACACGAGTTTATGTGATTTGTTTCAAATAGTAATAGTAGTAATAATAATAATAACCCTTCGACCCTTTCCCAATGAAATCTACACTGTCCAAGCAAAGTTTCACTTTTTCTTGCAGAGGATTATTGTTGTGATACATAATGCTCCAATAGTATATATAGAAATAAAGGAACGTAATTCTATTTCAAAATAAGAGCACAAGATAAAAGTGAATTTTTGGGTAATTAGCACTTCATACTCATAACCTACAGTTTAGTTTTTACGGGAAATTCTACCCCACGTGAGATGTTAAATATACCACATCAATAAAATATAATAATTTGATGTAATTTATAATACTTTGGTCAATCTTTTCCTCACAATGAGGTAGTTTTTTTTAGGGTGAGCTAGATTCTAGTTCATTTCTTGAACACCCGACTTGATCAAACTAATATTAATTATGAGGCGAGTGATTTGCATTTATCGTGTGATTGATCATCCGTAAAATACAGTGATGTTGTATAATTTATTAATACTTACTATATGACTAATTGGATTTTGCCAAGATTGGTTTGGGCAATAATTTTTGCTTTTCTTTTTTTTTTTTCCTTATAATTCTACTTTTTATAAAAGTATGCATTTTACAATCTACTAGTTAGTTTAGCGGAATGAAACACTCGATCCTTTAAGCAAGGTCCACAGTTTGAATTTTGGAGGCGTTGATGGAATAATTGAATTAGAAGAATCGTCTTCATAATGAGTCTCTATAATACCCGATTTAGATTAATCGACTAGTTACTTGGAATCGGATGGCTAAAAAAATGTGCACTTTACAGCCCGAAAATATTAACACGGCACAAACTTTGGTTGAAGAAATGATTTACGTTGATATATTGCGGGGTTGTAAAATGGCATGAAAAATCCAATTATAGGGTGCTTTATGCCAATTTTATAATTTTAAGGTGCAAACTGACAATATGTTTCAATTTGAGAGTGCATTCTATTGATAGAATACAAATAAGAAAACTAAAGAAAACCTAATTCTATAACTAGATTAACAGTACTAAAGAGAAAAGGCTTATGTAAGAATGTCAACAGTAATTTCATTGAAAAAAATTCAAGGTAATAGTTAATAATTTGGCCAATTAAAGGGCATAGTTTGTCAAATGAATTTTTTGGACTGAAAATCAGTTCCACGAATTTTAGAGATAAGATTTTATTATAAAGGATTTTTTTTTTTCTAAATAATTCAGTTAGTTTTCTTTTTAGTTTGATTGAAAAAAATATACTAAATGCTAATAATTGAAACACAGTAATATTAAAGTTGCAAACAGAAATTATATTGATATATTAGTTGAAAGATCAATCAATTTAACTTCGTGTGAGGACAATATTCTTTGGAGAAAAAAAAAAGGAGTATCTTAATTACCATGTTGCCAATGAGGCCTAGCTCAATTGGCGAAATTGATAAGGTCTTGGGTTGTCTTGGGTTCGATTCCCACCGATTAATGTGCGGTCTTTATTTCCTACCTTACTGGTAGTTTATTATCATACTTTAATAATAATCTATTATAAAATAGTTTGTCTATAGTTTATAAATGATTTAGTTTAAAATATGATGTAATAGTTTGATTTGTACTCTAAGAGTTATTTATGTTATGTAATCCGATGATATGTATTAAAAAAAAATTACCATGTCGACTTCAATTCTTATACCATAAGGCTTAATTAATGTAAAATCTTGATTGTTTAAGCAAATAGGAGTAATATATATTACAAATTGAATTTATTTACTGTTAAGTATATATTAGGTTTTCCACAACTCTAAAATCAAGCTGCCGTTGCATTATGAAACATCTCCAAACTACAGCTTTTTTAATTCCGTTGCATACACACACACGCACACACACACTCACACACTATACGAAAAGATTAATATCCAATAATATAACACATATGATCCTTGTCTGATCCTGCAATAATCATCCTAATAAAACTGTCAAGTCATAAACGGTATATTCTTGTCAATCACTTCTAATCTTCTATATAACTTAATTTATTGTGGCATACCTACAAAATGATTCACGTTTGACAGCTTAAAATAATATTTTATTACTAAATCAAGTTCATTAATTTGATTTTACTAGCGTAAATCCGTGCTAATGCATGAAAAATACAAATAATAGTATAATTGATAATAAGCAGATTTTTCCTGAATTTAATTTGTAGTAGATTATATATAAAAGGTAAAACAATTTAATCGTAATATGAGTAGATAAAAATATATTTTTTAATTAATAAAATAACGTATAATTTTGATGGATTAATCTTTTTGTTTATTATTTTGAATGATCAATTTTCGTATTAGATCATTTTCAAATATTATATAATATTCATGTCATGTACTTTTCACACAATCTTTATCTGAAAATCGTTAAATGTCAAATTTAGTAGCTCAAATTAAGTACTCAAATATCCAACTCGCCATTACAAACGAACCGTAAAGCCACAACAATAAAAACAATGATTTCTCTTTATTCAATTAGAGTACAATCAAAAATATTCTACTTGTAATAAGTGATAGTTTTCTTGTATTAAAAATATCTATGTGTGTGTGTATATATATATTAGTTTATAAAACTTTAACTATTTTTTATCTCCCTACTCTCCCTCTTCTAACAAAGTGATTTATTTTCTCCCTTTTCTATTTTCATATCTCCCATCTCTCATCTCTTACATTTCTCTTTTGGATTTTTTTGCATGTATTGCGTAAAAAAGTTTTTGATATCTTATGGAGGAGAGTCTTTTTGTTATTTATATGAGATATGTCTCCAGACATGACATGGTTGATAGGGATTGGTCAGCAGATCTGACCCATGGAGTACAAGTGAACATGCTTTTTGTCATTTCTTGAACTCCAAAAAGGCGATTGACCTTACCTTTTATTAACAAGGCCTTAACCTTGCATTTAATGCATATATATCTTGAACATTTAAGGCCAAAGATTATATTTATGAGAGAGCATTAAATTTGCCCATTGCCTGTCAGCCTTGCCAACTAAGATTTGCCCCTTGGCTGTCACATTGGGCAAAGGCCATGTTGAAGGCTCGTGCCTTCGATACAACAGTGTTCGAAGGCATTTTACGCCTTAAAACCCACTTGTTCCCCCGCTTCGTTTGCCCTACATAAGAGGTTTTGAGGGCTCAAGGAAGCCCCTCGTGGCTCAAAAGCCACAAACTTAATTGAGGGGTGAGCCTGGGCGTATTCCCCCTCTCGTGAGTTGCACTCCGAGGCTCTGTCTGTTTCATGCAGATGCATTCTTGAGAACAGTAAGTCTCTTCAACGACATCGGGCCTCACACTTGTGAGTTTTTAATCGTCTGGCAAATGTTGATGTGTTCGATTGAGGTGGTGCGTGGCAAATCAACATTGAGTGAATTTTGTGCCTAAAATTTTGTTGGTTTATATAGTTACTTTCTAGATAAGATCATTATATTTTCATGAATATAAATCCTAAGATATATGTATTATATCGTAAATAAGATTATGAGCTTGTGAAAAATAACTAATTTTCATAAAGAAACTCAATTCTATTGATCCATAATATTTTTCTAGATTGTGGATCGTAAGTTAACTATTTAATTCCCTGTAATGTATCATTGTTATTTCCCTTACTTTCTTAAGACTAAAATCAAATAAATCATTTATTTTCATTACTTTCCTAAAAATATGAATCTCATTAATTAATTTTTTTCTTGTTTCCCTAATTTAGGGATCATATATCAATAGAATATTTACTTTATCTCGAAATTTGATACAAAATAGAAAAATAATAATTATATGACTCACATGAAACAAAAATGACAAAAATTAAATAAACACAATTGCAACCATTTAATTGTATCTCAAAATACACTACTTAAAAATAGCAAATTAGCCACGGATTTTATCCATCGCCGTCCACGTATAGAAAAATTTTACGAAAAATCTTAGCCATGAAAAAATTTGTGGTTAAATGTAAATAATCCATGCCTTGTTTGACGCCAAAGTAGGCACCAAATATTTGGACTATAGCGACGGAATCACTTGTCGCTAATTTTTTTATAATGTCGTTTAATTCTGAAATTTGGGTGTTTTTTTATTTCAATCATTCCAAATTGAAATTATTTTCATCTTACTGACTATATATTACAATAGTTGTCAAACAATTTTAATTTATGAGGTAATTATTCTCGTTTATTTCCTTGAATTTCATTTTCGTTTTTCAGTTATAGATATATGAATGACTTCATAGTTATGTAAAAATCTTATTTCGACGTGGATTATCTTATCATAAAATATCAAAATATTGATTTAAACAACTAATTCAACAATATTGACTAATTTGCAAAGGTATATTTTTTAAATTGTACAATTTCGTTTCAACTAATTAACGAAAATGTTCGATTTGGAAATGGTCAAACATAAATTTTGACAATTAACCACGAATAATTCCGTGGCTATTTATTTTTTTTTCTAGCTTTCTAGCCACAGATATTCTTGGCTAGCTTAACTTTTTTTTTTTATTTTCATTTAATTTTGTAATAACTATAAATCTAATTCATGGTTAAATGAATTTATGGATTAAAATATTATTTAAAAATCATGGCTAAATTTTTAATTTATTTTTTTAAATGGAAATAGCCATGAAAAATTCAGTGGCTTGACGAATTTATGGATTAAAAAAATTATTTGCCTAGTTTAATTTTTTTAAAAATAATTTGAGTAGCCATAGATATTTCTGTGGCTATTATCTGAATTTATTAAAAAAAAAAGTTCCTTAGCCACAGATTTATTCATGGCTAGATAAATTATTTATTTTTATTTTTATTTTTTAATTGTAAACTAGCCACGGATATGAATATATTTAAAAAATAATAATTTCTTTAGCCACGAATATGTTCGTGGCTATAATTTGCAATTATTTTTTAATAATAATCTATCTGTGGCTATTTTTTAATAATAATCTATTTGAGTAGCCATAGATATTTTCGTGGCTATTATCTAAATTTATTTTTCAAAAAAAGTTCCTTAGCCACAAATTTATTCATGGCTAGATAAATTATTTATTTTTATTTTTTAATTGTAAACTAGCCACGAATATGAATATATTTAAAAAAATAATAATTTCTTTAGCCACGGATATTTTTGTGGCTATAATTTGCAATTAGTTTTTTAATAATAATCTATCTATGGCTAGTTTAATTTTTTTAAAAAGATAAATTGAGTAGCCATGGATATTTCCCTGGCTATTATTTGAATTTATTTAAAAAATAATTTTCTTAACCACGGATAAATCGATGGCTAGATAAATTATTTATTTGCATTTTTTTTAATTGTAAGTATAGCCAAGGACAATTGAATTTATTTAACGAATAATAATTCTGTAGCTATGGATAATTCCGTGGCTATTATTTGTAATTGTTTTATTAATCAAAATCTAGCCATAGATAAATCCGTAGCTAGTTTAATTTTTTTTAAAAAAATAATATTGACGATGAAAAATAAAATGAAAAAATGAAACTTGTTATTGATAATATGTGTTAAGTGAAAATATTTTTTATTTTATTACCAATTAATCTATTGTCAATTCAACTCGGCTCATTTACATAGTTGCTATCACCATGTATAGTTAAAATCATTCTTGTGATAAATATAATTTTTTTTTCATTAAAATGTAGAAAATTTGTGACGATTTTTTATATCATCACTAGATATATATATATACACACACATATATATATATATATACACGCGTACAAACATATATTGATCTGTTGATGGATTGAAAAGGTCTGATAATGAAGCAGTGTGGGTCATCTTTGTTAAAAAGATAGACATTTAATATTGCCATATATAGTTAACATCATCCTTGCATTGTGACAAAAATAATTGTTTCCATCAAATATAGAAAATTTGAGACGATTGTTTATATTATCACCAGATGTACACATATACATACACATATATATTGATCCTTTGATGGATTGAAAAGTGTGATCAGTGCTGTCGTCTGATAACAAAGCAGCGTGGGTCATCTTTGTTGAAAAGATCGACATTTAATATTGGAACAACCAAATCACGTCAATTATGGAAATGATGACAGCATTAAATAAGTTTGTTCTATTCGTGTGATTTTGTGGTAAAGGTTTGAAGAAGTGGACGGCCCCCGGGAATCGTTTCAGGGAGTACGACGGTCATACCAATGTTTGTTTGTTTTATTTCACCATTAAACTATTCAAGAATACTACTAATTAATTATGAAAAAGACTATTCAAGCACGCCTTCATGTGTTTCTTAGTGGGATATCGCTGGACCACATCATTGCTTCGTGCATTCAAAATGTAGTAGATTTTTTTTTTTTGTTTTTTTCTTGCATGTTATTAATTGGGCTTTTGATAAATAAGCAAATTACTTTTTTTCTGTTCATGTATCATCCTATCAATTTGGAAACAACTGTGCATATTTTTTTTCTATTTCTGAAATGAAAACGAAGGGGGAATAAGTAGAGCGTCAACTGAAAATGGAAATCCTTTAGCGTGTGGTTATTTAATAACGAAGAAAATTACATTAGATGTCTTATTTCGATGTCAAAAAAATCTTGACAATGTTGGAAAATTTTGTGAATTGTCCATTTTGTCTTTTTTTTTTTTTTGGTCAGCAAAATGGGGGGGAGATAGGCTACTCAAGAACCCCCGACAGGGAGCATTGCGCTGCGGGGTACCACACACATCTGGGAGGACCCCCCGACTTCCGAGGGACTGTGTGCCCTATTAATCCCGGGACCAGAAATCTTCCACAGCCTCCCGCGAATGGACCCCACAAGCGTAGGTTTATCTATCACCTCCCAAGGGGCTGCGGCGGTTCAAACCCACACCTTCGGTGTGGAATTCGACCCATAACACCGCTAGGCCAACCCCCTGGGGGTGTCCATTTTGCCTTTGGTGCTCTTCGTAATATGTGAATCTTAGAGGGGTGATTTCAATAATTTATAAATTTATATTAAAACAATAATATAATATATTTGAATATTTGAATTTAATATATATATATATATATATGTATATAAAAAAATTACAATATATATTTTAATTAGAAAACTACAAAGTTATACTTACTAATTAAAAGCAATATATATATATATATATAAATTTACAATATATATTTTAATTAGAAAAATACAAAGTTATACTTACTAAATACAAGCAATATATATATATATATACACATGCTTAAATACTGAATTAATGAAGTAAATTGAAAAAAAAAATCAAAGGGGCATTAAATAAATGCATTTATTATTTAGTCAACAAAAAGTTAAAATAAATTATTTAAAAAAAAAAGAAAAACTTTTTCTTTCCCATTATTCGCCTTTACCGGACCCCCACATCCATCTTTCCCGGGGGGGGAGGGTAGGGGGCTAGGGGCTATGGCGAGAAAGAAGAAGAGTAGGGGATTTTTTACAAAAATAATACAAAAAAAAAAGTATTAATTTTAATATTCCGACAAAAAATTAATATTTGTTATAAAAATAACTTAAGTTAATTTTGTTAATGTCGACTTCACAAGGAGTCGACATTGACAATATCGACACTTAATAAAATATTAATTTATTTAAATTATATTAAATTATTCAAAAAATATTTTTTTAATTGAAGTCAACGTTCAGAACCTCGACTTCCATTTAAAAACTGCAAAAAATAAATAGGATGTCGACTCCAATTTTATTTTATTTTTTAATAAAGTTGAAATGAATGTGGACTCCCAAAATTTTTGAACTTTGTTCTAAAGTTTGATGCAACAACCGACAATATCAGATAAAAAGTTTTGAACTTTTTCATTAAAGAATTATATATATGTATATATATATATATTCGATCCAATTGCAATAGCTTCCAGATATTTAGTATAATAATAGTAACAACAATAGTAATTATGACCTCCACATCTGTTTGCTTGTGTAATTAATTCCTAAAATTGATTATTATGTACAAATAAAAGTTATAATTTATAATTGAAAGTTTTAATTTCTAAATATTTTTATGTTCCCTTTTCTTATATTTTAGATTTTTACAATTTAGTTGGAGTATATAATATGACTAAGAAAATCAAGAAAAAATTGAAATTGAAATATATAAGAAGGCCTTAGAACCTTCTATTCATGAACAGTAGACATGTGCGTGTTTGTAATAACAATCAATCCTCGATTATTGTTCGTGTCAGAGCCAGGCTAAAACACACCATTGTGCGTAACCAACGTCGTGGACGTAATAAGAATACGAAGATACAACGTAATAAGACAGGTCCGTCTAGGTCACAACATGAAAAAATTCGAATAGGTATACCTATCTTTGTTCATTATTTTCTAATAACAATATATTATCTTATATTTCATTATTCTAATTTTGGATTCGTTTGAGCAAAATTAGTAAAGCTTGTTTGCAGTTCCTAAGAAACCACGAGATTTGAGTTAATTAAGTAAATTTTTTTTTGTATGTCCCGTTATATTTAATTATTTAGTATAAATAATATATTTTTTTATGACTTTGCAAGCACTCTATCATTGTCTCAATTACATTAATCCTATGTTTGATAGGACAGTGATCCCTATTAACAAATTGGCTCAAGTATATAAAATAGATTGCTTTATTAATTACTAGCAGTGCCGTACACTCTACGAGTATGTAAAATATAAAAAATATAAATTTTAATTTAGTACTTAATTTTTTTAGAATCAAAATATAATATATTTTTAAATTCCATTTATTAGAATACATTTTAAGAACTATTTGAAATAATTTATTAAACTTAAAATAAGTTACAAATAAAATATAAAATGTTGTGTGTGTGCGTTTGAGAGAGAACCAAAAGCATTAATTATCAATTTAAATGAAGTTTGTTTATTAAAGATGGGATTCAACTTCAAAAATTCAAGATGCCAGAGAAAGTGGTTTGTTGGTTAATAATGTAGATTTTCAAATTGGATGTAATATTATAATAGTGGCATTTTTATTTGTTTCTTCATTTAATGTGTTTTCTAATTAAAATGGTAAATTTGGTACGTTAAAATTTAGTATCCGAATTGCATTGACTTCATGAAAATTTTTAATTTTAACCACAATTTTATATATTTCTATTTATTTCACATAGAATTGAAAAATATTTTTTGTAAAATTGTATTAAAAAATTATTATTTACGAGACAAAGGTAACTTTCTTTTTATAATAGCATATAATTGCATGAAAATATTGAAATTTGAAACAGTTATTAGTTTTGCTTCACGGAGATTGACATATCATAGCTTTTCTTATAAGCTCTGAAATGCCTGTGTATCATGTATTGTGCCCCTTATATTTCATGTATTCATCTCTTAGTCATCTGCATGTACATTCACAATATATATTTAGTTCTTTAATGAAAAAAGTTCAAAACTTTCTATATGATATTGTTGGTTGTTGCATCAAACTTTAAAACAAAGTTCAAAAATTTTGGGAGTCGAAATTGTGAATGTCAACTCCCATTTCAACTTTATTAAAAAAAAAAATTAGAGTCGACAATGTGTGAATGTCGACTCATAATTTTTTTTGGCATCAGAAATATTTATTTTTAAATCAACGCCAACTTCTATTAAAAAATAATTTTTTTTGAATAATTTAATATAATTTAAATAAATTAATATTTTATTGGGTGTCGACCATGCCAATGTTGACTCCTTATGAAGTCGACATTGGCAATGTCAACTTAGTCAACTTAGAATACTTTTACAAGGAATGTTAAATTTGTGTCAGAATATTAAAATTAACACTTTTATTTGTGTTATTTTCGTAAAAAGTCTAGGAGTAGGTGGCCATATCGAGTAGGGCTGGAGTGTGGATAAGGTTTTGGGAAGGAGGAAAATTAAAATAGAAAGATTTTACATTTTTAACAATTTATTTTTATTTTTTTCCTAGTTTAAAATTTGTTGAATAATTAATGTTTTATACTTAATTTGTCTTCAAAATTTTCTTCTTTTTGATAATTTTCTTCAATTTTGAGTAAATTTATTTTAAATATATTATATAGATTTCATTAGTTCAAATGTCAATTATTTTTTTAATATTGTACATCATTAATTCAAATAATTTAACAGTCATATTATTTTGTACTCATGAAGTATAATTTTTAATTTATATATTTAAACATACTAGTAAACTTATTAAATATGAATCTAATACATATATATCAGTATATGATATAAACTTACTAAATATATACTGAAACTTACTAAATAACTTTTATATTTGATAACTTGCTACATATAAACTTCACATGAAAAAGGGTGTTTTTGTAATTATAAAATTCTTAAAGTAGGAGTCCGCCATATTGAAACGAAAAGACAACAACCTGTAATATATTATACTCTCAATGACAGTAGATGTAATTAAACTTAAGTTGTCAGAAATGAGAATTTGGTCAAATTTTAGAGTTCAGCCGACGAATATCACGCTCGAGATCTCATGGGAGTATAATAACCAAATTAATGATGCAGTGCATTAATCTTTAAAACTGTAACTTGCAGATGCCGATCATTAGTGTTTATTCATTTGAAAAAAATATGTATTTTTTTTTTTTGGTGAGCTAAAAATATATGTAACAATTTTAATGATTGAAACTCAAATGTTTATATAAATATTTGGGCTAATTGTAATTTTAGTCTTGTAAATATGTCTTTGTCCAATTTTGTTTCATTCGTTTCAATGTTCTCAATTTTGATCTCATATATTTCAATTTTCTCAATTTTGGTTCCAAATGTTTTAATTTTTTGTAATTTTGGGATATTTTTAAAATTCTGTCTAATTTTTAACGGCGAAGACACGCGCACCTCATGTGGCCGTTAAATTCATACGTTTCAAATTTCTGCAAAGTCCCAAAATTGCAAAAAATTGAAACTTATGGGACCAAAATTGAGAAAATTGAAATAAATGGGACCAAAATTGGATCAAATTTTTATCCCAAGTGAGGCGCACGTGCCCTCGGCGTTAAAAATTAGACAGAATTTCAGAAAAATTCCAAAATCGCAAAAAATTGAAACATATAGGACCCAAAGTGAGAACATTAAAACGAATGAAATCAAAATTGAACAAAGACATACGTATGAGATCAAAATTATAATTAATTCTAAATATTTCCACCAAAATAAACTGTATTTATAATTTATTTTAAAAACTTGTTAAAGTTCGAAACTTGTTAATGTGTCCCAGTCTCGGCCGCGCGCTTATTGAATGGAAGTGGTTGCATGTCCCTTCATATATTACATACTCCACTTAAAAAGTCCGCTCGTAGTACATTTCTCTTTAGTCCAAGGTTAGAAAGAGCATAGAATTTAAAAAGTAGTATTCAAACGTCTCTCTATCTTAATTATTTTGAAAAATCGCCAATTACAAAGAAAATGACTTTTAATGTTGTTATTCAATTATTTCAAGATGATAATCGTAAGGACTGTGACTGTTACTTAAGAATACAGATGCATCTTTGAATGCGAGTGACTATATTGATTGACTAATTGATCGACTAATTGATCTGCATACGGATGCGTTCAACCGGACATGAATCCAACGTCATGAGTTTAATTATGATAAGACCTCAACTTTAACTACTAATCACTGTAAAAAATACATATCATTTAATGACAAATCAATAATCTATTACAAATATTTTAAATTTATAATGAAATCTTTTCGTCACAAAATTTCTGTTAGTGTAAGGGGTGTTTTCTTATAATCGATTTAAGATATCATTAGTTATACAAATTATCATATATTTAATTATGAAATTTTGAGACTCCAACTTTAACCATTGAGTAAAGACATCATTAGCTAGTAAACTATGTATTAGACTAATTTGCTTGTCAATAGTCTATTGTCTTCTCTACCGTGTAAAGTTATTAATTTATTAAGTTAATTCGACTAAAACTATGATATTTAAAACATTCAAATCTTATACTCTTTTTTTATGTTGTTATTTGGGTTTTCGAAAAAATAATAAATTAGTGGATATTATTCATGTCTTTTTTGGAAAATAGCTGAGTCAATTTATATCATTGGCAACGCTCTGACTAATCTCTAATTGCGTACTTTTCAAGGCAAAATGTTGAAAAATCTTTAGGAATCGTTTACTTATCTAGTTATAAATAACTTGAGTTTGGCATGTTGATGGTTTGTGATCTGACTTATTCACTGTTAACCACTCAAGTATTATATATTTACTTTGTTGTTTAATGGTTGTTTGACTCACTCTTGACCAGGCTTTTATTTACTTGAGGCTTTATTTTGGTGGGTTTGTTTTGGTTAAATTATTTATGTGCCCTTTAGAAAAGAAACCCAGTAAAAGAACCATATGCCCTGACTTCAATTTCGTACAGAGGCTTTGGTCGAATAAACCCATCTTTCGCCGGAGGCATGACTAACCACGTCCCACATCCCGGAACAACAGAATCACACTCCCCGCTCCTTTCCGGCATGAGAGACGGATACGATTATTACTGGAAAATGATGTCCGGCGGCGTCAAAAGCCGTTGATAAGATCTGGAATAATTTTAAATTGATCACTGCCAAACCTTTTTTTTTTGTTGGTTTATTTAGTGAGTGAAACACAGCATAATGCCTGCGTAGGAATTTTTGTTGATCGAAATTTAACAATTTCGTGGTTTTGTCAATTTTTATCTGAAAATGATGTCCGGTGGTGTGAAAAACTGCTAATAAGATTTTGAATACTTTTCAAACGATAGCTATTAAACCATCATTTGATTTATTTTGTGAGTGAATCGCAATTGTCTCTTATTCCGGAACAACAGAATTACTTACCTCCGAATTACTCGCCAATTCGTATTGCTCCGACAGGCAACAATTCTTCATTGATAATTTATTCGTGCGGCTGCTCGATGGGGGGAAGAAAGACCAGCATCCCAATTTCTAACCCTAGATCTGGAATAAGGAACAGGAACAGTACTTGGAGGAGACATAAATAAAGGTTGAGCTATAACTAGGGGCAAAAATATGTAATTACCATTAAATATACAAGGGCATAAGTGTCTTTTTCTTGCACAGCTTGCTGGTAGTTAAAATAAACCAGCCAAATTGGGCGGTTTAATAAGCCATCCGTAAACCCACTTTAACCCGGGGCTCCAAGATAAACACGGTTTAGAAGACTGCATAAGTAAACGTTGGAAAATGAAGGTCAAAATAGACAAACTCAAGTTAACCCCTAAAGTAAATTATCCGATGTCACACAACCATCAGTAATAACATTGATTTTTTTTCCTAGTCATTATTCATTAATCATCCGGTGTTCAACATCAATTGGCACTAATTTAAGTCGGATTAGATCATTTAGATGTAAAGTTTTTTCTATTAAGTACAACTGTATTCTTAGAGTTTGAATATGAAATCCTTTAATTAAGCTAACATAATGCTAAGCTACTAAGTTACACCTAGTATCTAGAATAACATAGCGATGATGCCACATGCGAGGTATTGTCCCGCCTGCCATGGTTATTATTTCTGCAAGCAGGATTCCACGAGGGGTTTGTCCTTTAAATGGATCATCGCAAGGTAAGGGAGGTCCATTAGCTTATATAAAAGCCAAGACACTCATCTTTTTTAAATGTGGGACGAACATAATATAGTTACATCAAAAGCCCCCTGGACGAGGGACTTGAGCGAGGCCTTCGGCCTCACGGTGGAGACCATTGATGATGCCACATTTCCATCATCGCATCCGGAATGGAGGGGTTCCTCCCCTATAAGGTATTATCCCACCTGCTGTGGTTATTATTCCTACAAGCAGGATTTCACGAGGGGGGGGGGGGGTGGAGTTGTCCTTTAAAAGGGCCCTCGTAAGGTAAGAAATGTACATTAACTTATATACAAGTCAAGACACTTGTCTCCTTCCGATGTGGAACGAACAGAATATGATTAAATCACATAGATACTGATGAAATGTGTTGGTTAAATTTTCGTAATCTCCTCTTATGAATTGCATATATATATATATATATATATATATATATATATATATATATATATAGAGAGAGAGAGAGAGAGAGAGAGAGAGAGAGAGAGAGAGAGAGAGAGAGATATCAAATTGCACTTCATCGCCGATTTTTTTTGTTTTTGCAGTATACCCCAATAAATACTGAAAAGAGACTCACTATATGGAAATGATTAATTTTAGTGCACGTTGCCCAAGATGCAAAATTCCGGCGAGATTTTTTGCTTGAATTGGAGAAAAGTCCTTAAGATTTAATTTTTTTTTTGGGGTGGGGGTCGCAAAGTCTTGTTTGGACATTTTGAGTTTGAGGGGTTTAGTGCAAAAATAGATTTTTTATGGGCTTTTCTGTAACTTACTTTAAATATGTTTTGATATAAAGATATAAATAAATTCAAACAAGAAAGGCACAATAAAACTATACTAATATAAAAAAAAATTATTTTAAAAAATGTTATGCTGTTAAATGACTCATATATAATTGTGTTCTAGAAAAGAAGTATTTTAGCATAAATTAAGTACAACCATTTTAGAAATGTATGTATGAGAGAAAATTTGACTGATTTATAAGGACTCTTCTAGTCACCCGGGCTAGTTATTTCTGCACACAAAGAACAAATGTTCAATAGTTGTTGGTAAAGTCCATTCTTTAAGTGTTACATTACCTTGTTGGACAACTGATGTCCTCATCACGGTCATACTGCACTTCAAAATCAGCCCTAATGCATTTACCAAAATATAACTCTAATTCTACTCCTGTATGCCTATTTGGGCCATTTCACATCCCGGAATTTTTGGTAATAATAGTGTTTTTTGTATTTGTGTTGTTTCATTTATGTTATTTATTGCATTTATATCTATATATCAAAACACATTTAGAGTAAATTACACTTCACGTCCTCAAAATGTTAAAACACGACTTTGCCCCCCCCCCCCCCCCACCCCAAATTTTTACATCTTAAGCACGTTACCCGAATTCCGTCGAGAATCTCACTGAAATCCGGCATTTGGGACCAGATGCAATAAAAGTAATAATTTTAGAGGGGTGGGGTGGGGGTGGTGGTGTAACTCTCTTTTTTGTATTTTAGGGGGTTTTCTTCAAAAATGAAATTTTTTAAGGGAATGAAGTGTAATCTGACCATATTCATCCATACGTGAAGGCTTTTTATTTTTCTTTGGTGTGTTTAATTATAATTCCCAAAATTACCCTTAATAATCTTTAACTACCCTTCTCTCCACTCCCCTCTCTCCTACAAGATTGTGTTTCTTTTTTTTTTATTATTATTATTTTCTTTTTTCTATTCTCATCCTTCTCTCACATTCATGTTCTCAAATTTTCTTCTCCTTTATATTTATATTTATTTTTTTAATCAAACAAATTATATTTATTTTAATTTTATTGACTTATTATAAATTTAATACATATATCTCAAATAATTAAAAAAATAGTACAAATAATAAAAAATAATTTTATACTATTAGAACTCAATTATTTTATTAGATTATATTTCAATTTTATTTTACACGGGTATCGAATGTGTTTGATGAATGAATGTGCACGGAACATCGAAAATTTTAGATGAAAATATACCAACATAATATGAGACCTATGGTTTAGTTTGGACCCTTGAATATTTGGCACCGGATGCACATGTATAGGAGTATTTTCCGGAAAGTACTGGTGGGGGACGGGGAGTGACAATGTTAACCCCACACGCAATTGTTAAGTAAAGCTGCACGCGATTGAAAAAGAGATTCACCGAAAACTGAATATTCCTCGTTTTCACCCGATCAAACAACCACATTGAAAGAAAAATCCAAATATCCTACAGTTAAAAACAGAATCAGCAGCCCACGGAATTACAGCAAGTCAAACAAAAGAATTGTCCCCAGTCCTGCCTTAATATGTATGTATGGTAAGAAAACCCTCTTCGTGGTTCTTTGCACGACGTTGCATTGCCAATCAAGGTTTAATTTTTTCCACTTCTTGCAAAAGAAAACAAGTACGGATTAAGTTATTTATCATAATACAATTATCAAAAGGAGGAGGTGTATCACAGGCTGCTTGTACGAAAGAAAGATAATAGCCCACGTCAGCTTGATAGATTCACTTGAAAACTTGTACTGTTAGGTCATTGAACATTAATCCCTAATTTTAACAGTCTAAGTGAGCTCCACGTATCAACAAATTTTTAATTGACTAAAATGGAGAGGCAGAGAAGATCGAGAGGGATGATCATTCCCTTTTTAAGTTTATACAAAATTATATTATATATATATATATATATATATATATAGATTTTTATTAAAACTTAATAAAATAGCTTATAAAATAATAAAAGCATCTTCAATATTTTATAAAAATTCACATTCGTCCATAAGTAAAATTTTTTGATGCAATCCCTTGATGTTGTGCGTTTAAATTTAAATTAATTAATTTTTCATAAAGCCAAACTGAACTCATTTTCAAGTTTCTAGCATGAGCTCAGGTAAATGGTAATTAAGTCGAAATCAACCTCTAAAAGACTATGTTTTTGTAGAGCGTGATCTAGATCATAAACCGTTCAAACTTGAGTTCGACCTCAAACTTGATTTTAAATGAGTCCAAGTTCGAGCTCAAGCTCTTACTTATTTTATCGATTTTTTTTAATGACCTTCTAGTTCATTATTTAGACAATAAGATGAAAATAAACGCCAAGAATGTGAAATGAGAATTTTAGGGTGAAAAGTAACGTTGATTTCTTAAATAATTAATTAGTTAAAATGTATATAAATTTGTTTATAGTATTAAATTTTATACAATATCATTAATTTATGTATAATAATAGAAATTTTCAAAAGAAAATTTTCACGAGTTGGCTTATGATTTTTTGAGCAGTCATATATAAGCTCTTTGAACTTGAAAATTTCAAGTTCCGATAGAGTTGGTTCACAAAGCTCATGAGTTGACTCAACATCATACACCCCATGGGCATCCATCTTCTTCGATTTGAACTCATTTATCTCTTCTTTGCCTATGTAAATCAATAAAATTTGAGACAATTTTCACTGAAAACATTACCAAAACTAATAATAATTAGAGCAATATCAAAGTTGTCACTGGGTATATTTAGTAACAAGCAATTTTATTTTATCAAATGAATAATATTGTCAATTTAACAAGGACAACATTTAATTAAGTATAAAATATAACAGTTTCTTTAATATATATAATATGTTTATACATGTGAAAATTGTGAGTTGCTCTTACAGATATAATAATATTTAATCATCAACAATAATTATTAGTTATATCTATTTTTTTTTATCACCATGAACTTCATACATATTATTACAAAAATTAAAAATTATTAGTTTAATTTTTTCCATACCGTGGGACTCGCAATTTTCAGAAAAAGATTGTAATGATAGATGGGATGTGCCTAAGAAGGGGGGGTTGAATTAGGTTTTAAAACCTTTTTTAAGATTTTTGTAAAACGCAGCGGAAAGTTTAAGATTTTAAATATCAATGCTTTGCTTAAAAGATAGTTACTATTTGGAAGTACCAATGATAATATCAGAGCAAGTAAGTTATTGGTAAGCACCAGCGATAGTACCAAAGCAAGTAATGATATAAAATATGCAAAGCAATAAATAACACAGAAATTTATCCTTATTCACTCAATTGGGCTATGTCCAGTTCCTAAGTTTTCACTTAGGGTAACCTGTTAACAACAAATGATATTAGTACAGTTACAATATAAGTTCCAGTATAACAGGTAACTATCAATTAAGAGTTAAAAAGTCTTGATAAAAAGATAAACAATAAACAATTTAACCGGCCCCTGAAGCAAGATAGTGTGGTTGGTTTTGGCGGTTAGTTCGCAGTTGAACACTTCTGCTAAGAGTGGCACGCTTAAAGATCCAATAAACACCTAGCTGGAGCTACCAGTGCAACAACAACTCCACGGCCCAACAATTCTTCACAACTCAACTCCCTCTCAAGGAATTCTTATGCTTGGAATCTCACTCTTCACCTCAAAAGTCCTTCGAGAAAAGAAAACACAAGTAAACAAGAATTATATGATGGTAAGAATCTTGATATTGAATTCAATACTCTCGTTTCAACTATAAGACTCTCACAAAATCACGTCTTTCAATGGAATGAGAGTTCCCCTTTAAATAATGATAGTTCCAACAGCTATATTGATAAGAAAAAGGAATGAGCCATTTGGAGCCTTGATTCTAGCCTAACAAATCAAGTTCAAACGGTTATATTCATGATAAAAGTGGAAGGAGCCATTATAATCTTAATTCTAGCATAATACATAAAATTCCAGACGAAAACTAAAGTTCCAAATTGTGATTAAGGCAAGTCCAAACGTGATTAATGTATTCCAATCATTCCGAGTCAAACTTAACAAAATGATAAAGATATGATCTTAATTTCAGCAGAATTAATAAAGTTTCAAATTGTAATTAAGGCAAGTTCCAGATGTGATTAATGTATTCAAATCATTCCAAGTCAAACTTACCAAAATGATAAAGATATGATCTTAATTTCAACAGAATGAATAAAGTTTCGGATTGTAATTAAGACAAGTTCTATATGTAATTGATGTATTCAAATCATTCCTAGTCAAACTTACCAAAATAATAAAAATGTGGAGTAGAATAATATGAAAGGCAATTGGTAAATTTTCATCTAAATATTCCATCAAGATTTAGAACATGTGGTAATTAATATTAAGCAAAGATATTAATCAAATCGTATTCTCTCCAAACAAACATGTGATGATATAAATGAAAGAATAATGTTTGTTAGGAAATCATTTGAATTTGAAAATTAGGAGCACATCAAATATCTTTTCGGTATTAAGGAAATATATTAATAAATCAAATCTTATTCTTTCCTAACATGTAATAATATAAAAGAAGAAAATAATATTTTGTTAGAAAATAATTTGAATTCGAAAATTAAAAATACGTCAAATATCTTGAAAATATCAAAATATACCTTAGTTGTACCAAAAAGGTCAACAGTAACTATCTTAAATGAATTATGACTTATTCGCCTATTAATTAATTGCTTGTCCACTCACTTAAACTCTGCATTTTCCATCAACATATCATTATTATTAGTGACGGAGCCAAGGGGGTGGCTGTAGGGGGCGGTGACCCCTCCCCCCTCAAGTTCATATCGAACTAGAATTTATATACGTTTTTATGAAAATTTTGAATTTCACCCACCCTAAAATATTAAAATTCCTTTAATATTTTATAAAAATTTGATCTTGCCCACTTCAAGTAAGAATTTCTGGCTCCGTCCCTGATTATCATTTTCTCATCAGTTTAAAGTTTGTTAATTTGTCCCTTCTAATATATTAGAAATGCCCCATGCTTGACTTTAACTAGAGCCCTTTTTTTTTTTTTTTTTTTTTTTTTCTCTGGTTTGATCAGTACCTTCTACTGTATATTGTAAGGTACTTTGTTACATTAGGAAATTTTTAGGAACTAGATAGGGTCCCCAGTGATTAACGACTATTGCACCTCAGCACCAGCACTTTTACACCCTTGTAAATTCGAAAACCAATTGTTTTGCGGGCTATATACTCTTGTATGGGCTATTCATGAAGTCAGTCATCGTATTGACTGTTCGGATATTCCGTTTTTCAATAGGCCTGCTTAATGATGATCACAAGCATAATTAGAAACACATATCTGGTTTTAATTTAATTACTGTGACATTAATTGTGTCTGTGTCCCCTTTCCGGTTCTTCCGAGAGAGAGAGAGAGAGAGAGAGAGAGAGAGAGAGAGTAAAAACGTGAAAAAGAGCAAGTTTGCAGCTAATTAATTAATCCCACGTTATCATTCCTCAAAAATAAAAATAAAAATAAAAATAAAACAATAATCCCACGTTACCCACAGTACGAAGACTGGTATATACCAATATACCATGTGAACGGACAAAATCGAATGCCGTGTTGCGCATAAGGACAGTCCTAAGACATGGGTATAGAAACCCCACATGAGATATTGATAGATATATTGTAGCATGCTTTATATATCTTGTCTATGGAAAATTGGAAAAATAAAAATGAAGTTATTACTATTGTTTTACATTTAAATATGCAATTTTCCATTAGCTTCTCATGGGGAACTGGAAGAAAATTCTTCTATACACGTCATTTAGACCAAATGCACTAATTTAGATGGAAAAAATATTAAAATGCACAATATAACATAATTTAAGCCTTTCAATCATATTTTGGGCTAATATTATAAGAAATCTTCAGGAATTGTACTTGATTTCCCTCCAATCTATAAAAAGTATATATATATATATATTAAAATTCAAAATTTTATCTTTATATAATAAGAAAGGTTTTAGATTTTATAAAATTATAGTCTTATGTCACTAGGTTAAAATTTCCGACTAAGTCTGTAACATACATTTATACTTATATTTCATTACAAGAAAAAATAATATTAATGACAAGAAATAAAAGTTGTCACCAATATATTAAGTGACAATATCTTCTATTTTATCACTAATTAAGTTTCTTCAACGACAACAACTTTTATCTTTTCACAATATTCACTAAATGGTGATAAGAATTAATGTTTTAGTGATAATTATTAACAATTACTAACTCATCTATAATGACAATTTAGTGACAAAAAAATAGTCATTAAGATTTTGTGATAATATTATATTGTCACTAAGTTGTACGATGTTATTATCTTTTTACACTATGTTGTTGTTATTGATATTATGCTATATTTTGTGACAACATAATTTTGTTATCATTAAATACATATAATTAATGATAATTTTTTTTATTACCACTTGTTATATTGTCGATAATTTACTCATTTTCTTGTAGTATATACATAATCTTAGACCGTAAACATTGTCTGAAGTTCTATGATCAAAGATAAATCCACGTCGTTTTTGAGGGCCTTCGTGTGAGAACTGAGATCATATGTTTAACGTTAATCACCCACATATAGCCAAACAAATTAATATGCTGCTGACGGTTAGAAATGATTGGACTGGTAGTTATATGATTTACTTCCTCCATCCCACAATAAATATCATTTTAGGAATAATTTATTGTCCTATAATATATGTCTTTCTGATATTTCAGGAGGAAATTTATTAGTATTTTTTGAATATATCCTTAGACAATAAATAATATCTTTTGTAAATTTTTAAAAAATTTCCCAACAACTCATTAATTATAAAAATATTTTAATCAAATTAATGTATAATTAATAATGTTAGTCTATTTCTTAATCTTTATGCAATAACCTATGTGTGACACATGGAAATGTCTTCGATCAAAATGATAATAAATGCTTTGTGGTGGTGAAACATGCACGTCAGACAGATGGGAATTGGGATGGGGGTGAGCAAGGCATTTATTTAAATTGTCGCAAAAGATGTGCAGCTAAATCTAGGTGGGGAAAGTGCATGGTCCTGTAATCATTTTGGTGATCTCATTCTCCTGTCACGTGCATTTTTAACATTATTAAAACTACGAAAACAGATATTGCTGCTTAGAAACGAAGAGAGAGAGAGAGAGAGAATGGAAAAGAACCCGCTGGGAGTGAGGAAAGGTGCTTGGACTAAAGAAGAAGACATTCTCTTGAAGAAATGCATTGAAAAATACGGAGAAGGAAAGTGGCATCAGGTCCCTCTAAGAGCGGGTAGCTATTATTAATTAAAGCTTAAATTTCTTGTAATGTTTTCAAGGTTTTATGGATATCTTATATATGTTCAATTTTATTTTTTCTGGGTGGGGGGGGGGGGTTGCAGGGTTGAACAGGTGCAGGAAGAGTTGCAGGCTGAGATGGCTGAATTATCTGAGGCCAAATATTAAAAGAGGATATTTTACAAAAGATGAAGTCGATCTCGTTGTGAGGCTTCATAAGTTGTTGGGAAACAGGCAAGTCAAATGCCTTTTCTTTTCAGCTGATTCATTACTTTATTTTAAATGCATAGTCGTCCAAGCACGCACAACGAGGAAAACTCAAAACAGCTAACTCTTTGTGTTTGTGAAGAGAAATATTATTACAAATTTTATGATTTTTTTTTATTTTTACTTTGTTTTAATTGTGTTTAAATCTTTAATTTATATATACGTGTGTGTATGTTAAAATATGGTGTATAAGTTATTATATTAAAAAATGCAGTAATATATAAAGATTTGATATAAAAAAATAAAATTATTACATTAGTATACCCAATTTAACGATTAAAAATATTAGTTAAATACTATCCAATTGGATAACATCTAACGAACGAACTACAAGGAAAATCTCTAAAGATAAAGTTTGTACATCTCTTCTATTCCTCCTTTATGTGGATACTATCCGATCCAGTTAGTTAGGTCCAACTAACTGTATTTAATTGTTTCAGTGTCATTGTTTAGCCTAAGTTAGAAGTTCAAAAAAAAATAAATAAATATTGAAGTATTTGTGACACTTCTCTTTTAAGTAGTTTTGGGAAAATTCTTACCCAAATCTGGTTTGGTTGAACCCAACGAATTATGTAATAAGTGTATTACATTTGGTACATGATTGGTCACTCTTCTTAAATTATCGATTATTCACAAATTAAGTGTTAAACACTTGTCATGTGATTAACACTGATTAGATCAAGCCGAATTTGGGCTAGAATTTCTTGTAGTTTTGAGCTTTAAGTCGAACTGAACTTATTCAACAAACTTCAACACTGGACCGTATTTGACCGTATTTGCGTACAGCCCACGTTGAAATTGTACACACGTTCTCAGCTCACGTCATGTTCCTATAAATTTGTAGATATTAGGACATAACTAATGTCATCACATTTAACCGTTCACAGATGGTCACTGATCGCCGGCAGACTTCCAGGAAGAACGGCCAACGACGTCAAGAACTTCTGGAACACCCACATTGACAAGAAGTTATCCGCCACCACAGCCGCCTCCGCAGGAGAAAGTCCTTGCCGGGGAAAAACCATGCAGAAATCGATTACAGAGAGCAACATCATAAGACCACGACCTCGGACCTTCTCCCGATCATTACAGGTTCCAGGTTGGCCGAGTCAACTCACCAAAGTGGGCGAGACGAACAATGAAGAAAATCCCAGTAACAAACAGCTGTCTTGGTCGTCTGGATCACTGTCGCAAGATCAAGAACCAAACGATTGCGTGATTAGCAGCGACGAAAATGCCAAGAACAAGGCGGCTGAAGAAGAAGAAGCAGACGAGTGTATAAGGTGGTGGAGCAACTTGCTTGATGTGACGGAGACCGGGGAATTAGGGACCGCGTTTTGGTTCAGCGACAACCAAATCTTTGAGGCTCCAGGGTTGGATCATGGGAACACCAGTACGCTGTACGCCGACCATGATGGATTAGTTAATTAGTGCTTGCATCGCGGACAGCCAACGGTTGGGGCACGACAATTAATTGGGCACGAATATTTTGTGCAGATGGAAAAAATTCTTATTATCAGGCCTCACCCTAAATTGAATGGTTCGAATTATGTCACATTTTGTGTTTTATTATTTGTAAAATGAATTAAAAATATGACATAGTTTGAACCGTTTTATATATGTGTGAGATTCAAATCTGATATAAATGAGAATTTTTTGTGTAGGCAATTTTTTTCTTTTAATTCAAGAAGGTATGTAATGATAAGTTATGTTTTCATTTTGAATTTTATTGTTATAATTTGAATAATCTTAGTACTTTACTAATATTAGGTGCATTTTCATTAATATAGACTGAAATTGCAGTACAAGTATATATAAACATTATTAATGACAATAATTTAATGGCAATACTAAATTATGACAAATAGTATCTTTTTTTTTTTTTCCCTCTGACAATCCCCAAAGGTATATACTAAGTAGAAAGGGCCTCAGCCATTACAAAATTGATCAATGCCGTGTGGCAAAGTTCCTCCTAAGAATTCATATCCAGAAGTCCTAGCCAGGAGGTGCGCAGCACCATTGCACACTCTACGGGTAAACTTAAAACATACACTTGGAATGGAACTACTCAACAGCTTCACTTCCTCAAGCAGATGGCCTACTAGGGATAGAACCATATGTTTAGAACCAAGAGCTGCAATAATAGTGGCACAATCCCCATCAAAAATGACATGCGAACCTGAGTGTGACACAGCTAGTGCAACCGCCTGCTTCAGTGCCAAGATCTCTGCATAACTTGCGTCTCCAGCGCCTAGGATTTTTGGGGAGTACCATGCCAAGCAAGAACCTGACTGGTCCCTCCCGATCACCCCGATTCCTATGGCCAACTCTTCAGCAAATATCGAACCATCAAAATTAATTTTAATGGTCCCCAACGGCGGCTGGCTCCACTTGGATTCTCTAGCCGGTCTCCCCTGTGGAACATTCGCTCCAGCAGAGGAACTCAAATCCATAAAAACTCCATGGTAAGCTATTGCCCTCACTGCAACCTCGCCTGGCTTCTGGCTTCCACCATCGACTAGTTTACAGTTTCTTGCATTCCATATTCTCCAGGCCAGTGTCAAAAAAGCGTTAATTTCTGATCAGCCTGGTTTAGCAAGCTCCATGCATCACCTGGCCAACAAGCAGAACGAGCACACTTTTGTGTGGGAAGTGGGAGGAATGAGAGAGCCCACACTTGCTGGCTAAAATGACACCGGACGAGCGCATGCTCTACATCCACCTTTTCTTAACAGCTAATAACTTTCGCTTTGTCAGTAGGGAAATTTTAACTGAAAATATATCTTTTTACTGAATGACTTGAAAAGCAAAGTCATCGCTATTTGCTATTACGGTTAATTATATCAGCAGCACCTCTGAATTTGCGGAAGTACAGTTTGGGCTATTTTCTTTCTTCTTGCTCTTCTTCCTTTTTTTTTTCTTTTTTTTTTTTTTTGTTGCTTTCCTTCAATGTCAAAATCCAATTTCCTGATAAATTTAAAAATGAAGGGCTGAAGTAAACAAACCTTATAGTGAAAGTTATTTAAAGTGGCAGTTTACTAAGCAATAGACAGAACACAGAATTTTTTAACTAAAATTTTCAAAGTTACTATGTTGTCATTATAAAAGTCACTCATTGTGTATAGTTACAATTAAATACAATTTAATTTGTAGCTATAGATTTTTTGACAATTATTTTTTATGTTCTTGAAGAAGGTCATTTTTGTTATGAAATAAAATGTACTTTGTCGCGTAAATTATATAATTTACGAAAAATTTTTATATTGTCGCCTAATATATTGTCATGACCTACGTTTTCCTTTTTTTTTTGTTGTAGTAGTGAAAATTACAACTATATTATTGTATGCAAGTGAATGATTTTTCTAAATGCAAAAATAATATTTACGTAAATATGGTTGCATTGATAAATAATCACATTAATAGTACTCCTAAAGTGAAGATCTATCAACTATAAATACTTTCTTTATTTTTATCTAATTTAAACAGAGTTTTCTTTATTTTTATCTAATTTAAATAGAGTTAATTCTATTTTTGGTCCTGTAGGAAATCTCTCTCTCTCTCTCTCTTTGAGGGGAAAGGAAATCTCATTTCACATTTTTTCATATAGGATCCATTTTACTACATTTAGTCTCAAAGGACTAATTTTTGTGATACATTTAGTCCCATCGACAAATATTTTAAATTGTGTTTTCTAAATCCACCGCATCAATTACTAATATAACATAATAATACAAAATAATATACTTAAACCTATCGTCCTATTCAATTTTCGGCAAAATAAAATGAAAGGCATTTTATTTCTTTTGAGCGAAGCCCTTGGCCGACAGCCATTTTCTAAAAAGCACGTCCGGCGAAGTGATTTTTTTTTTTTTTTATCCAAATAAGTGAAAGCATATTATTTTGCACTATTGAAAAAAAAAAAAATAGGTCTTTTCAATAAGTGAAAAGCGTCGTCTCATGTCTTCATATGAACAGAGTTTCGAAAAGGACAGATATAATGATTGCAGTGGGACAACATGTTTATTACCAAAAAGTACGTTATCATTTCAAGCGTCTGTCTCAATTATTAAAAAACGGAAAGAACTAAGTACATGCCATTATTTAAGAGTTGAAACAGTAAGTATTATCATATATATTTAATAGTTTTCTATTGATCAATAGCAGTAATCATCAGTAATTAAAGTTGATGGTTGTCATTATTTGGATAAAGCTTTTTTTTGTTGAATATATTTTAAATAAGTTAAGTGATAATAATTTTTGTACTCTTACGTAATATTATTTTATAAAGTTGATAGTCAAAATACATGTATTCGATTTGGTATAGTGATTATTAATAATGCTTACATTGTAAAATGATGTAATATCTTTTCGTAAATGACGGTAATAAAATTTATTGCACGAGTTTATACATGCATGGCGCCGAGAGCAATAGTGAGAAATTTAAGAATTTATTTTTATCACTAATAAATTTGTGAATTATTATGACAAAATAACATTTATAATTATTACATGATATTTTAACTAAAAGCTTATTGTTTACCCCATAAAACTTTACCACTGATATAATTTTATTCTTGTAGTGTGCGTGGAGCAGTATTGATTTAATTGTATCTTGTGCACTATTATGATTATTATAATTTATAATCAATATTCCGATAAGTTGAATAATTGAAATCAGTGTGTCTTGTAAGGGAAACTCGGCCCACATGAAACTGGGTAGTTTTGTTCTCATATGATACTTAATTAATGCGCAGTTCGGCCCGTGAATCACTTTTTGCGTTGAAATCGCATTTCCACATGCACAAACGAGAAATTGTAGCCCGATTGAGCTACCAAGATTAATCACCTAACGAGGATATTGCATTTATCTTGTGTTTGGTATATAATTAAGGGATACTATTAAAAAAATTAATTAATATGATATATATTATATGGTAATGTCACATTTGTGACTCATTGTAACACCTCATTGTAAGTGTTTCAATAAGTTATCCAACATTTAAACTGTAACATATATATATATATATATATATATATATATATATATATATAATGACACTATAATATATCAAAATAGGTTATCGCTATACTCAAGCACATGTCACTTTAGCTAGTGTCACTAAAACCAAATTTTATTTGGTGACACTTGTTAAAATATCATACATTTAAGTGTGCCAATAATATATTTTGACACTTTATAATATTATGAAAGATATTTTAGTTCAAATTTGGTATAATTTATTGATACACTTCTATGAAGTACCACGATAAATACACAATTGGACACTTTTTAAAAGTATCACATTTTATGTGATAAATTAGGTCAATTTTTTAATAGTGAAAGGGTCACCAATCATTTGACATCTATAAATATACTTACCTAATAATTTATTGAATGCAACCTAGTTGGATTCGAATAAAATTTTTCCCAAACAAATAGTGGCCACTACTGACAAAATGAGTGATTGCCGTTGCAACGAGGACCTCGTTAGAGTTTTCTAGGACCAGAGCATATTAGATTTTTTCAAGTTTATATGTAGGTTTATAATTTTTTTTTATAAACAATTAACTCGAAACACCCTATAAATATCAATCGAAACGCCACACACATATACACACTTACGCACCGAAAGGGAAATGAGATATGATAAGAGCATTCGAAGTCGAGACCTGAATGATGCCAAACTTGAACTCCCACCACTGAATTACAATGCCATGACTATGTATGTTTATAATTAGTTATCGATTACAAATAGTAATTACATTATTTTATCTTATAATATGATTAATATATAAATTTTTGATGGTTCATAAATGTACACAAATAGTGATTAATTATGACACATGAAATTTTAAGAAAACAAGAAAAACGTTTTAATTATTCTACTGGCTGGAGAAAAGATTTCAGTTAAAATTTGTTTATGCAATAATGTTTGTCAATAGTGTTAGGCAGTTAATTGTTTATCCTACATTTGGACAGAGCTGTCCCAATTAATGACCGAAGATTGTTCGAATTGAACTAGATGGATTTGTTATTTGTGAATTGAGCATGAGGTTTTTAAGACAAGACCTGACTAGGTTTTTTGAAATTTTAGTCATCAATTTAAACATTTACATAGTAATCCATATTTATATCTATACTATTACATATTTGAATGAGGTTTTTAACTAAAATGTGCAATTTTGATCAAATTCTCAATTATTAGAATTTTGAATTAATTGATTGGTTTGCATTAATTGTTAATTTCTTTATTTTCTCTCCTAATCATTCAAATCCACAAACTATCCATGTTTAATAATTTTTTAATTCTCTTTAATCTCTCTCTCTCTCTCTCTCTCACACACACACACACACACACACACACAAACAAGAATGTAAAAATAGGATAAATAATAATCTATATAGATAACGAAAATTTTAATTGAAAAAGTATGTAATGCCATTCAATTAGTTTCAATTAAGAAATATAAGAAAAGTCAATGTGAACATAAAGTCATTTGTAGTAAATTTCTCCACAAAAATTAGTAAAAACTTTCAACTAAAATTTATGTAACTCAAACTCGAAAAATATTTTAAATACGATATGTCGTGTCATAATTTTAAAAGATATAAAAAACTGAAATGTGGACACAATATATCATTTACAATATATAGTTTAACGCTGCATGAAAATATTATTACCTTACTTCTCTTTTGTGCATTTTTGTATTTGTCTCCAAAATTTCTTGGGTATTAGATTATCTAATTTATCTATTATCCCTTTTTATAAGAATTTATTAATCATTATTTATTAATTTCTTCTTGGATTTTATTATTTTACTTTGTAGTTCATTAGATGTAAATCTTTTACATGTACATTATAGATTGTTATAACTATGAGCCAATATGTTTATTATTCTCAAAAATATTTATAGAATTGTTAAATTTGATGGATTATTCTTAATTGTTGATATTGATAATTTTTTTATCCAATAATTGTATTGCTCATAATTTTGTTTTTCATCATGTTTTGAAATATTTTCCTTTAGGAAAATCTAAGTTTGAATATAGACACAGTACTTTTTTTTTTTTAATTTTGCATCTTAATTTTTCTTTTTTCTCCTATTTTTTTTTATTTGTTCTATAATTTTCTTTTTCATTTATTGAGTCACTCTACTAGTAATGCAAATAAAATACATTGACTTAAATAATAGTAAGATACAAACTAAGTAGATTGGATATGTTACTTTCTCCTTCTCTATTTTGAATGGTATGCCTATAAAGAGATATTAGAAATTTCACAGTTAAGTTTCAAAAGAAAATTTTCTTTATTATACCTATATTAAGTTGTAATATATAGTCTGCATTCAATAATTAACTTGAAATTTGAAAATAAATATATTTAAAATATTAAGAAGTTCTCATGTTAATATTGGTACATAGTCACTTTTTCATCTATTCTACTGATCAAAATATAATTTCGGTTTATATTCGTGATCTATTTTTTTTTTTTATCTTTTATAAATTTATAGCAATCAAATTTAATGTACATTAATAAGTTCTTGAAGATACTATATTTTTAAATTAATACCGGACATAGCACGGGTTCTAAGCTATTATATGTGTAGATATAAATGTGTGTATCGGCATATAACCAAATTACTTTGAAATTAATATAGTGAAAGTAAGACGTATAGTAGATTTTTGCTACAAGCTTTTGAGACGGTAAAGTACACGTATTGGGGCAATTAATTATTGTTGAATAAGTTTATGTCCTTGACATTTATAACGACTTTAGATTTGATATAACAATATATATTTTAGACTTCATATATTCTTTGCCAAGTACATAGAAAATTTATGTCCCAACAACTGATCTTAATTTGAGACCTTTTAATTGAAAAAATCTACCGATTTTTAGCATGCGGGCCAACATGAAATTTTAAATATGCGAGTAGAAATTCAAATTTAACAGCCCACAATTTAGCTAAATAGGCATGCAATTGAGGGGTTTGACACTGTAGAATGAAAATTTCTCTCAGTAAAACCTTATTCTTAGATTTTTATTTTATTTTATTTTTTTCTTTAAAAAACAAACAAACGGGTTGCTGACTTAAAGATATGTCAGACAATAGGAAAAGATGGAAAAAGTACTAAATTCTCCTATCATAAAAATAAAAATAAAATAAAATAAAATCAAATCAAATCTGCTGCGTAGTTAAAAAGCAATTTGGGCGTATTAAATTCGTAATGCTTTTAATTTCGTATAAACAACCACGGAAAAACTAGTGGGGATATTTCAAATTAGTGTAAAATCTGGACTTCCACTTTCTTGCATACACAATGAGAGTCCATTTGAATGGTTTTTTTTTTTTTTTTAAAGTGACACTTATTTTTTTTCAAAAAAGGCACTTTAATGAAAAAAAAAAAACCAGTATTTGAATGGGCTTTTCGGAAAAAGCATAAGCTGAAAAGAAAGGCAAAATATAGCTTTTTCTTAAAAGCTATCTAGAGAAGTTTCAAATAAAAATATTTTTTATTACTATATCTTAATGTAAAACTACTTGACTTTTTTTAAAAAAAAAAAATCTACGAAAAAAAGAATGACTTGAGATTTTTTTTTTTAACCCATTTAAAAGAATTGGCTAATCGATAACGACTACAGAAATGGACAGCGCTGTAAATAGGATTTGAAGAATATACGACCAAAGAATAACCAATGGAAAAAAAGAAAAGTGTTCTAAGAAAAGAAATTTTAGTATGCAAAATTTTGTCCATTTCATAGTTAAACATTTAGTAATGATACCATATATATTGGTTCCCCCTCCAATAACACACATATATATATACACACACATATATATACATATTATGTTTTCAATAACGGCCATGCCAAAATATAAAAGCCCAATAGCGTTCTTGGGTCTAGATAGGCTGACCCCGAAGGTGGCCCTAACCAGGAGGACCGACGCTTGACCCAATAGGGCAATTCGGTTTGCACATGCAACCGGGAGGGTAACCTTACCCAAGTCAGCAAGGCGAATGCCCACTTATGTTGCACGGATACAGATACAGTGACACAAACATGATATGATATGAAAATGACTATACAAAAATTTTAAAATATTTATGACACAATACGTTTCCAACATGACATTATTTATATATTATTTTATTGATAATATGACATAATATGTAAATAATTACACATTGATATATAATCAATGTAAGATTCATATATACATAATGATACAAGTACATATGGGTGATTGTAACTATCTATTTTAAAAACAAAATAAAGTTTCAATTTTTATAAAAAAATATAATGAAAAAATAATTTTTTAAAAATATCTTTAGAAAAATTTTATTGTAAATTATCTTTTGCCATTGGAATACTTACAAAAATATATAGAAAAAAAATTATCACGTGTCCAAAAGTTGTCGGACACGTTGTGATAGTGTTTGACATGTTTTTAGAAGTGTTGGATTTAGTTAGTTTATGGACACGCCACGTGGAGCGTCGTGCATGTGTCGCGAAGTGTCGTGTGCAACACGATGTTTGACATTACACATCTCTAATTTTAAGTGTTTTTGTGCTTTATAGATGTCCACACTACAAGTATAAATAATTTTAGTAATAAAATATAAAAGTTGTCAATTATCACTTGTTACCAATAATTGTATTTAATGGCAATACATTTTATGTTGTCACCAATTAAATTTCGTTAGTAGTAATAAGTATTACGTTTTTCAGAATATCATCCAATGCTAATAAAAATTAATATTTTAGTTATCACTATTCACAATTATTGATTTATTGACACTCCTAAAGTGACAGCTTGGTGACAAAAAAAAAAATTGTCACTACGGTTTTGTTTTGAGATTTCATTATGACTAAATTGTCGTTTTATGCGAGTCACTAATTACCAATATTGTCACTTTAGACACTATATTATCATTATTAAAATTGTGTAAATTATTCCCATAACAAAATAAATTCTTTTACCACTAAATTTATATAATTAATAATAATATTTTCATTATCATTTCTTATATTGTTATGAATTTACTCATTTTCTCGCATTACCGTTTTGACCCATCAGACTCAAGGGCACGGTGCGTGGGACCAAAACGAACCGTTCACTTTAGGGATGAGGCCCTTCCCCCTTCTCCTACCATATTAAAGATAACTCTTACCTGTTGTACTTAATAAACTCCAACAACCCTATCCTCCACTAATACCCTCACCGCAACCAGCCTTACTGTTCTCTGAGGTGATTGGTTGACAAACAGGAAGGCTGGCCTTCCTCTTATATAAAGTCGTAAATCTCAAAGGTGAGGGGTAATCAACATTTTATACTTTACACACAAAAGCATGAATTTTTCTATGATTTCCTGCAATTTTTAATATTTTATCTTGCTTTGATCATTTTCGGACGAATACTAATTTAATTTTGTGGAGGACACACCTCATTTTTGTAGGTTTCCTCCTAGAGATGTGGACTTCTTACTTGAAGCACTCAATCTCAATTTTCTTAAATACAAATTTGAGGTGCGCTTGTAAATCGACAAGCATCATTTAAGGATTCTAAAAAAATTTCACTATTAACAATTCTTGTAGGAGGTATTCATTAACTGATGAAGAGTTTCAAAAAAAAGTATGAATTAAAAGAAAGTTGTGGAAAAACATATGAAGGCCAAGCACACATACGTATATAGTTTTCAAAAGTGTTACGTTATATATATCAAAATATGTTATTTTTTAGTAGTGCAGAAAGTGAAAAAAAATGTTGATTGGAGAGGAATGAGAGAAATTTCAAAAAAAAAAAAAGGTTGCCGCAGGAAAGAGAAAAACAAATAAGAGAGCAAAATGAAGAAATTAAGAATAAACAAACAATCTCAATAGAGGAGTAAAAGAGAAAATAGACAAGGAAAAACAAGTGAGAGAGAAAATAGAAAAGGAAAAATAGAAAAGAGAGCAAAAGAAAATACATAAAAAATAATTAGGAAAACAAAAAGACCAAATTAACGATTTTGAACCCCTTTATATAATAGTATATGATGCTACGCACTTCATAAAAATTGAGCCTAGAATTATTTGATGGAAAAATAATGCCCAATGAAGTTTTTTCAATCATAGCCGAGTAAATGCGCCGAGCTCGATAACTACTCTGTAGATAAGAGGACAAAGTATCGAATAAGTCAGTAGGGCATGCCATAATTGTTGACCTAATTAGATCAGACCATATAATATCAGCCTAACTACTATATCCCTTTTATATCTCAACAAACCCTCAACTATCCATCATGATTTTAGGAAGAGGAGGCAAAATGGTTAGGAACCATGGGTTCAATCCAACCCATCTAATTTTGGATTGGGTTGAGTTGAGTTGAGTCGGGTTGAGTTGGCTTCAACATATTATAAAGTGGATTCGGTAGAGTTGGGTTGAGTCTTATTTGATTGATATTAATATTGAATGGTAGATGGGTTGATATTAGGTTAATCGTAGTTTCTAAATGGGTTAACCCATAAATAAACATATGCATATTTTTATTTAATTGCAATTCGTCTTAGTATTTTAGAACTATTTTAAGAGTACAAAACCTAGCAATTTTTATTTTCCTTTTCTTTGCATTGATTAAACACATAATAACTAAGCATTGAACCTATTAAAAATCATATTGAACTCATTTATAACCCATCTTCAACTTATGTTCAATTCTTTTTTTTAAAACTCATTTTCAACTCAATTCAATATGATCCAACCCAAACCCAATCCAACCCAACCCGCCCAATTGCCACAACTCATTTAGGAAGGTGGTTGACGCTATCCAAAAGGATGTTCACCCTCTTGGATCTATAGAAGGCTCATGGCCACAAAAGTAAAATTTAATCAACTCTGTTATGCTCTATAGCTCGCACACAAATCTTTACAATTTCTCTACGATTCTCAACTATTTTTATTTTTTTTTAACGCTTTTATCACACTTGATTGTATACTTAACTTAGTAGAGGACTAACATCTATTTTGCAGATTTTCCCTCCTTAGGTTGCATACTCTTCACACGAAGCGTTAAAACCAATGTTTTCAAAATCGGACCGGACCGGCCGGTCCGACCGGTTCAACCGGTGACCGGTACACTGTCCGGTCCGAACAGACATATCAAACCACTGGACATTCGGACCGTCGGGAACCGGTCAAAACCGGCAAAAAACCGGTTCAACCGGTGCCGGTCTGTGACTCGGTTCACCGGTTCTTTCTTTTTATGTTTTGTTTTTCCTTTTTTTTTTTAGTGTTTTAGTTTTCGAATAAAAATACAAACCATATTCAATATACTACTATTCAGATCTGGTTTTTCAAGAGAGAGAGAGAGAAGAGAGGTAAAATGAATGGGTGAATGATGAAGATAATAGAGGAAGAAGATAGATAAAGTTGCCGCCCCATATCTGATGATTTTTCAGATGGGTGGGTTGTGATTTCTTCTCACTATGCCGATTAGCTTTCGAAACACCACGCCACCTCTTCTTTCTCATAAATCAGATGAGATAGAAAAAGAGATCCTTTTTGTTGAATTTTAGAGAAAAGCTTGGGAGTTATGGATGTAGAGAGAGAGAGAGAGAGAGAGAGCGAGAGAATGGAGAAGTGGAGGAGAGAAGACAGGAAACTCAATGGAAAGAGACGATGGAAAGAGAGACGAGTTTTTTTTTCTTTTTTCTATTTCTTTCTTTCTTTTTTATTTTCCTCTTTTGGTGGCAATTGGGAACATCCAGAATAGACTCGAACTTTGAAATTGCAATGATATCTCATTTTTTTGGAATAAATTATGTAAAGTCTACAATAATCATTTTAAATTTAATTTAATAAAAAAATATATTGAGCCGTTGAAAATAAAAAATTCATGGGATTTTTTGTTAAGAATTTTTTATTATTTTCCCTAGCTTCTGCTATGAGGGTTATTTATTCAAATAAAAATAGCTTTGAGCATTGTAAAGTAATTTTGTGCCTTTATTAGTTTATACTAAAATAAAACTTGAATAATGCAATATTTTGAGTTGTAAAAGTATTTATATGTTAGAGATCTTTTTTGATATATAATCAGTTAATAATTAAACTGTAATTTGAGAAGAGTAATTAGAAATTTGACAAAAAAAAACTTGTTTGATATTTAATCTTTTTTTTATTATGATTGGTTTTTTTTTTTTAATTTTTAATGTATTTATAATAATAATAATAATAATAATAATAATAATAATAATAATAATAATAATTTATTTATTGCGTCATACCGATTGAACCAGTGGTCAAACCGATCTAACCGATCGAACCGGTAATCAGTAAGGCCACCGATTCTATGTCCGGTCCGGTTTTCAAAACATTGGTTAAAACTTAGTTCCTAAGCAAAATTATCAAGCATCAATTTAGTATAGATATATCCGATCTAGCTATAGCCGTAAATTATTAATTCATATGTAATGATGTCACATTTCAATTTATTAGATATCGTAATTGTTCCATATTTTGTAAATCAGTTGGAGAAATGATTTGAGAAATTTTTGTAATTCAATTGGCACTGCGAGAAAAAATAATATTAATGACAAAATATAATAGTGGCAATATAAAAATTGTCATCAATAATTGTATTAAGTGACATCACCTTATAGTTTGTCACTAATTAAATTTTTTTAGAGACAACAATTTTATCTTGTTATAATATGCACTCAATGGTGACAACCATTAACAATTAGTGGCACAATTATAATGACAACTTGGTGATGAAAAAAATTGCCATTAGGATTTTGTGACAGGATTCTATTGTCACTAAGTTGCCAGTTGCCACTATTGATATGTTACTAATTATCAATTTTGCACTATATTGTCACTATTGATGTTATGTAAACTTTATTTTGTGACAATATAATTTTTTGTTACTATATTAATTTACTCATTTTCTTGTAGTGTGGATACATGCTTACGCAAGTGACCCAAATTTCTCAAGTGTTTTCTCCCTATACAAGGCAACTTCAGGTTAACTCCAATTTTGTATATTTTTGCCTCTTTTGTCTTTATATAAACAAAGTTCTATTTTAATTTTCCAGAGTAAATTGAGGAGTAAGAACTCTTTTCTGTAAAAATATCCAACAGTATTGTCCCTGTCCTTTATCTTTTTGTGATGTTTACTCCACTGTACGTTAGTATTCAGTTTTAGGAATTCCCTATAACAGTCCCCTTCCAAGCCATTTATGGCAAGAATCATCGTCCAGTAAATTATTTGTTCAAAAGTTGCCTTACTGCCTTAAATAAGAAGACAAATTATATGTCTAAGCCATTCACAAACATCATGATTGCTATCATTAAAGCACAATCAATAAGTCAAAACTCTAAAAATGAGGTCTGATAAATTGTTAGTATTATTGATTATGATGGGGGCAATAGCATTCAAGTGCTAGTTAGAAATCCGTGTAAACGCGGACAAGCATTAAACACACGAAATGATTTAAAATTATTAGAATGCAAAATCCCTTGGAAATACTAAGGCGGCATAAATAACAGAGTGCTAATCTAAGCCAACTCTGACCTGCCGTCACCCGTTAGGGAAGATTTTACGTATTATCTTACTGATGCATTTAATTATTTAATTTAAATACAATCAACTCAAAAAATGTTAAAACGAGAAACGACTACATAAATAAAGTAACAATCGTATTTTCGGAGACTTCAACCCACGACTTTAAACAATAGGGGAATTCTATAACATTATTGTGTCGTACCTACAAAATCATTCACATTTCACTGCTTAAAATAATATTTTATTACTCGATCAAGTTCGCTAATTGAACTAGGGCTGTCAATCGACGGATTTGAATCCAAATTCAATTCGAGTTCAATTCGAATTTTAGCATATTCAATCGACTAAAATATCAGATGGCTCAGATCCATTTATAAATATCCATAATTCGAAATAAGTGGATATGACATGGAATCAAGCAGTCCGACCGGTTAAATATCCAAATACGAACTTTAATAATATTTTTTATTATATTAGCAACTTTACATATATAATGTTAGTGAAAAAGTTTAATTAGAATACCATATCAAAACCATTATAACTTACAATACACTTTTTTATATTTTTCGAAGTAATTTTTTATTTCAAAAAAATAATGTATAGTTTTTATACATATTATAAAATAATTTTCTACTTATTTAAATTTTATTTTTAACATAACAAATATTTTTTTTCATTGTTTATTTGATTTTAAAGTTTCAAATTTTTTAACACTTAATCAGGTTGGATTTTTCTAACGGGTTTCAGATTTTTCTCAGATTCTGACTCAGTTGAAATGAATGTAAATTCTATATGATTCTGATCGGATTCGAATACTAAAAAGACATATCATACTCGAATTTGAATTTTTTAAATTTGGTCCAAATCCGGTCCATTGACAACCCTAAATTGAATTGTGAATGTTCAAAGTCTAAACATTTGCAACACAAGTTTGAGTTGACATTGAAGTATGACAGTTCTGTATGGTGCTGAATTGAAACCTAACCTTAGTGTATTTTCGAAAACTATTAAATTATCCAAAAGCTTTTCTTTTGGCGGAGAATATCACCACATGAAAAATATAATACTGATGACAAAAACAAATCTGAAAAATAAAATTTGTCACCAATACAATATATATAAGTGAAAATATTCATTAGTTTGTTACTAATTAAATCTATTCAATGACAATAATTTTTGTTTTGTCACAATATATTCAATATAGGGATGCATTAGTATTTAATTCTTACTATTGAGAATTAGTAATATTTCTATATTGTATATATAACGTAACATTTAGTTATTAAAAAATTATGCTCAAAATTATATAATAAAATTTTTCCTGTTACTAAATGATCATTACACAAATGTCACTAATTATTAATAGTGACAATTTAAGCATAATTGTGACTTCTGCCCCCATTGAACACCAATTTTGATATAAAATACGAGTGTTCGTCATCAATTAATATGTGAAATAATTGATAACTTTTTGTACCATTATTTGATATGTTCTCGTTATTCCATAGAAGTAAACATATATATATATATATATATATATATATTTATTGATAGACGGAGAAGGGTGATCGGTGGTGTCGTCGGATAACAAGGCAGCGTGGGTCATGTTAATTATAAAGATCGACATTGAAAAACTAAATCATGCAATTTCGGAAAGAAGAAAAAATTAAATAAGTTTATTTTATTCGTCTACTTATAAAAAAAAAAAAAGAGTTTATTTGATTCGTCCAAATTCTGTGGCAAAGGTTTGAAAATGGACGAGGGTGCCGCATCGGGGACTATGGGGGTCAATACTCGAACCAATTTTTTTTTTTCTCGCCATTAGACAATTCAAGAATAACACTAATTATAAGGGGAAAAAAAGATTACTAAATATTCTCAAAACTTGCAAATTAGAAAGATTAGTAATATTGGCATACTTAATGTGTGTGTATAATAAAAAAATAATAATTTAACTTAGTAACATATTTAATTTGTTTTTTGGTATTATCTATACTATTAAAATAATTTAATTATTTTTAATAAATTTATAAAATTAGTAGTAAGTAAAAACAAAATAAAAAACTAAGAAAACAATTATAAAAAATAATAAAAATGATATTAAAGAGTATTGAGAAATACAAGATGATAGAGAAGGGAGAGAGGGAGAGGGAGAGAAAAGTAGAGAAAAAAATAAAAGAGGAGATAGAGAAAATAAAAAGAAAGAAAAAAAAATTATCAGACCAAAAGTAAATATTAAAGGATGTTATCCGTTTATATAATAGTATGGATAGTATAAATGATATAAATAATGACTTTTTTGTTGTCGTTCAAATATTCCAAGGCAAGAATTAAAAAGACTCTGACTTCGATACAAGAATACAAACGCATCTATAATTGCCACTGACTAAATGTATGAACTAATTGATTTGCGTACGTGTCATATTATACGTCAACTAATACAACCATGATTAATAAACGACACACAGATCTATACTTAAAGTAGTGATTACATAATTCTATTTCAGTGATCATTTGATACATTTGTCCATAATCATCAACGAAATTACAAAGTAACAAACTCTACAATGAGATCAGTATATATCCACATGTCTGGTGGGGTTTAAAGCCAAAATCATATACTTAATTATTAAATTTTAAGGTTCAATTCTAATCTTTAAGTGAAGACACTACAAAAAAAACGCTATTTTCGGCAGAATTTCGGCGGAATTTTTTTAAAAAAAATAATAAGGAATTTTAAAAAATTCCGTCGAAAACTAAAAAATAATTAAAAAATATTAATTTTAAAATTTTCGGCCGAATTTCAGAGGAAAATTTAGCCGAAAATTTAAAAATTAAAAATATATTAAAATATTAAAATTTAATTTTAAAAAAATATTAGATTTAAAATTTTTTGCGGAATTTCTGCGGGAAATTCCGCCGAAATTTTTTAAAAATTAAAAAAATTTAAATTTAAAATTTAAATTGAAAAAAAATTAAAAAATATTAAAATTTAAAATTTAAAATTTTCGGCGGAATTTCGGTCCAAAATTTTTAAAAAATAAAATTTAAAATTTAAAAAAAATATTAAAATTTAAATTTTTGTCGGAATTTCGGCAGCAAATTCCATCAAAAATTTAAACAATTTAAAAAATATATTAAAATTTAAAAAATTTAAAAAATATTAATATTTAATTTTTTGATTATAAGAAATTACAAAAAATGCCAAATTTAATTAAAAAAATGCAAAATTTAATTATTAAAAATACGAAAATTTTAAAAATAAATTTTAATATTTAATTTTTTAATTATAAAAAAGTATAAAAAATACCAAATTTAATTATAAAAAATAGGAAAATTAAAAAATTAAAATTTAAAAATAAATTCTTATTATTTGAATTATTATTAAATTATTATTATTTAAATTGTTATTTGAATTATTGAATACTATATATATAAAATTTATGTATTATGACAATAAAGTGATGATAGCCCAACGGTAAGAGGGTTGTTCGCCAACGAGGAGGTGAGAATTCGACTCCTACCTATCCCTAAATTTGGGATAATTTGGGCATGTGCATACACGTGCGCACTGTGCGGATTAGGTCCTAGGGTTGAGGTCTCGGGTTGAAGTCCTAAGTCCGACAATTGGAATTTTATTTGAAAAAGAACTAAAATATTTTTGGCCGAATTTTCAAAATTTCGCTGAAAATAAAAAGCGACGAAAGTTTTTTCGGCGGAACAATTTCGCCGAAAATCCATCGGAATTTGTTATTTAGAAATTAATAAGAAATTATTCATCCATTGAGCAATAGTTGAGTTACTCGATGGGCCAAGTTACTTACAAAAATAAAAATTATCTTATTCGAAATCAAATGTTCAATAATCTTTAGGCATAAAACTGTCTTCTGTCACACAATCTTCAATAATGACATATAAGTGAGCGGTGTAATTTTTCATAAACGCAATTATATATATATATATATAAATATATTGTATCTTAACTACTCAATTTCGATTTATTGATATAGTAATCCGAAGTTGACTACTTCAAAAGTCTAATATAAAGATGATCCTCCCACTCTAGTTGCTTTAGTCACAATTTTAAGATTGGAATTTTGGATTGTTTGTTAAAAAATTTAATGTCTCATCCTATTAGACGAACGAGTAGTTAGTAATTAGATATATATATATATATATATATCTGTATATATCTATATATATATATATATATATATAGCTGGGGGACAGAGTAACTATTTAAACAAAAGACGCAATTGTCGAGTAAAGCTACACAAAAGATTCTCTGGAAACAAGAATATTCCGTTGAAAGAAAACTCAAAAATCCAAATATATATTTTTGGGTGAAGAGGATATTAGGCATCGTGCGGTCAAAATTGAATCATGAGTCAACGGAATTATTGCAAGTGTCTGTTGTCTTGATAAATTGATGAGTCATTTTTAACGAAAGTACAGTCACATCTCACTTGTCTCCACCATGTCTGTGGTAACGAAACCCTCTTCGTGGTTCTTTGCACGGCATTGCCTTGCAAATTTTAAATTTCCACTTCAAAATATGTATGGTTAGTAGTTTGGATGATCGACTACATAATTGTTGTGCATTTTTATCCTACTTGAATTCATTTCTCTCTTCTTTATTTAATTAAATCAATAAAATTTCAGACAATTTTCACAAACAACTCCCAAAACTATTAATAATTAGAGCAATGTCAAAGTTGTTAGTGTATATTTAGTAACAAGCATTTTTATTTTATCAAATGAATAATATTTTAAGTTTAATATGGGATGACATTTAATTAAGCATATAGTATATTAGATTCCCTACTATATATAACGTGTTTATATATCCAGGTGAAGATCGTACATCAATATGTGTTGTTATAAAGATAAGTGAAAATTTAATAACATTAGTATAACTGAATAGAGCCTTCATCAACGACATTTATAATTACTAAATTGCCCTTATAAATAAAATATCATCAACAATAATAATTAGTTAAGCATAATTATTTTTTTAATTTATCACCATAAAATTCATATACGATATTATCAAACTTAAAATTTATTATCACTTAATACATATTTAGGTACTCCAATGGAAAGCTTCGAGTTATATTTTTTTCCGTACCGTGGGAGTCACAAAGTTTGAGAAACGATTGTAACTATCTTAAATGAATTATGACTTGTTGGTCTACTAATTAGTTGCTTGTCGACAAGTACAAACTCTGCATTTTCCATCAACATCTCATCCGTTTAAAGTTTGTTAATTTGTCCCTTGTTCTAATGGGGACACAACCCAAGCTGGACTGTATATTGTGATAATGCGCCCCAATCTTCAACGGACACGTAGTGTACTTTCTAACAATGGGGAAATTATCAGGGAATGGATAGGGGCCCGAGTAATTAACCACTACAGACTATAGTACTTCAACGCCAACACTTTTACGTGTAAATTACAAAACCAATTGTTTGCGGGTTACATAATCTTGAATGGGCTATTCATGAAGTCATTTATTGTACTGAGGTTCGAAGATTCCATCTTTCAATAAGCCTACCTAATGACTGTCTTAAACATAGTCAGAAACAAATTATTGTTCTACTTTAATTAATGTTGCGTTAATTGAGCCTCTGCGCCCCATTTAATTTTCGATTCCTCATAGCAAAATTAAGTGGAAACGAAAAAGAATTGAATAAATAAATAAATAAAGAAGAAATGAAAGTGAAAAAAAGTGGGTCAAAAACAAAAAATTGAAAAAGAGCAAATTTGCTTCTCTCACCTTACCTACACTCTCTGTAAGTATATCAATCACTACATGAATACATATTTTTTAACGATAAATTAATATATTATAAATTAAACATCTATAACAGATTTTATTTATAACAATTCCGTTAGTAAATAATTTGTCACTTATTATTTCTTCAATTTTGTTTTGAATTGTACATGTCCATCATCCATCACATATACTTTAAATACGTAACAAAATTTTTTCATCACAAAATTTTTATTAATAAAAGAGGTGCTTTCTTATGGCTTATGTATCATGTGAACGGACAAAATATAATGCCGTGTTAACAAAGGGATGCTCGCAATAAATGGGTATAAAAATCATGATCCCATATAAAATATTTATACTAATTTCACTATTATATAAAGGAAGATGACAACAAAATTATAAAATTGGTCCTGTAACTTATCTATGTTTCCAATTTTGTCCTATCGTAATTAAAATTTGCAATTATATCCTTTGTGTTTCCAAAATTAGCACAATTGGTCCAATTTTGCCAGAGTATGACAATTAATTAATGACTATCTTTGGTTAGTCACTTTGCTTTATACCATCTCTCTCTCTCTTATTTTCTCTCTTTCTATTTCCACTACTAAATATTTATTTTCTTTTTGGATTTCTTTTTTCTTTCCTCTCTTCCTATCTCATGTCCACAATTTAATATTTTCCCTCTCTGTTTTAATTTTCCTAAATCTATATTTTCATCTTATTATAAATTATTTTGTTTATCCTTGATTATAAATTTGATAAATAATAAAAAACTAATTTCATATTGAAATGAAAATAAATATTTATAATTTTATCCAATCAAAATTTAAATACATAGATAATTTATAATTTTTATATTTTACACGTGCATACACAGTGACACACACCTAGTCCATAGATGGTAGTAATTAATGTCTAGCGAGATCTGTCTTGTCCTTGGAAAAAGAAAAAATGAAGTCCATACCATTGATTAATTAATATTTGAATATCCAATTCAAGTCATTAGCTTTTCTCATGGGGATAGCAAGAAAATTTTTATATTCATCCCATTTGCACCAGAGATGTATTCATATATGTATTCAATGATTTAGATTGTGTTGTGATATTTTTAATTTATATAAAAAAAAATCATCAAAGTAAACAATATGATATAATTCAAAATTTTCGATTTATATGCGGAGTCAACTACTCAATTCATATAAAAATTCTTTAGGGACCATACTCGCACTCTCTCTAATCTATAGAAGATTGTGTGAGTGAGTGAGTGTGTGTGTGTGTGTGTAGTTTTAGACTGTAAACACTACTTGAGGTTCTATGATAAATAATAAATCCACGTTGTTTTGAAGGCCTTCGTGTGAGAACTGAGATCATATGATTAAAGTCAATCACACACATAGAGCCAAACAAAATACGCTTTTGGCGGTTAGAAATGATTGGACCGGTGGTTATATGATTGAGTTGAGAAAGAATGTCCTAATACATTTTAAATATACATGTAACTATAAACAAAAAAAGGAATTAAAATTAATAAAATATTAATACTTTGATCACGAAATAAAATTCAAAACTCTAGGTCTGATTCTATTATTGATAAGTCCACATAATTGTTCTGATCTAGGTTCGAGAATTAACTTATTTGATATTTTTTTTCTCAATTAAATTGAATAATATTCAACAATAGAAAAGTTCACGTAGAAAAGAACCATTTTCGCACACACACGGAGTTAATGCGCATGTCGTATCTAACCATTATAAAATAATATAAATTATTTTTATATTTTTCACATGCATCCGAACATATTGAAATCATATATCAATCATTCAATTAAACCATTATAATACATATGTGCGCTAATCTAACAAAATATCTATACTATTTGTACTATTATATAAAAAGAAAGACCATTTAATAATTATTTTTGCTCTCTCCAATTTTTAACTCTATCATTTTTCTTTAACTTTATTTCTCATGTTTTCTCCCTCTCACTCCTACTCCCACATTCTTGTTTTTTTTTTCTTTTACTTTGTTAATTTGTCATCTCTCTCATGTCATATTTTAAATAATTTTTAATACTCTTATTTAGTTATTTCTAAAACATATACTTTTATCTTACTTTATTTTTTAAGTTTTCTCTTATCTTAAGTTTAAAAAATACGAAAAAGGTTTTATTCATGAATAAAATTTAGTAAATATGTATGATTTAATTTATTCAAAATTTAATTATATAATTAAGTTGCGTATTTTTATTTTACACTCATATCGAATATGCCATTTGACTAATACTATATAATTGTACAACTGAAAATTCAAACTAACATATAACCCCATAAGTCCTGAATTGCACTTTACTTAGTTGTCATGACCTTCGAGAGAGCCAAATCTAATTCCTATAGATTTCATGTGCGATAAACTCTTACTAAAATTTTTTACCAAAAAGGAAAAAAAAAAAAAGAAGAAGATAAACTCTTACTAAAATATCATACGCCATGTGAGAACCAACCAGCTGGGATCATGGTGCTCCACCACGTTCTGTAGCCCCAGCATCACGCTGGTTCCCTTAAAATTGTGCCAGCTTAAATTAGCCTTGGGCGAATCGTGATAAAAAATATTAATTTTAGTAAATAAAAGTATTGAGGTGATGAAACCAAAGAGAGAGAGAGAGAGAGAGAGAGAGAGAGAGAGAGAGAGAGAGAGAGAGAGAGAGATAGTTACAAGCTCGATCAAATTAGGCTAACGTCAACAAAGAAATTAATCTAAAGGAAAAATGGGACCATTAGAGGAAATAATTATTGTAAAATCCGGCCAAATTACTCCAGAGAGAGGTGTGACAAACGGAAATGTCTTTGATCATAATGATAATAATTAAATGCTTCGTGGTGGTGAAGCATGCACGTCTGACAGATGGGAATTGGGATGGAAGTGAGCAGCTAAATCTAGTTGGGGGAATTGCATGTTCCTTTAATCATTTTGGTGATCTCATTCTCCCTGTCACGTGCATTTTTAACATTATTAAAACTACGAAAATAGATATTGCTGCTTAGAAACGGAGAGAGAGAGAGAGAGAATGGAAAAGAACCCGCTGGGAGTGAGGAAAGGTGCCTGGACTAAAGAAGAAGACATTCTCTTGAAGAAATGCGTTGAAAAATACGGCGAAGGAAAATGGCATAAAGTCCCTCTTAGAGCGGGTAATTATTAATTAATCGAAAATGGTTTTAAATTTTTTTCCAATGTTTTGAAGTTTTTGGGATATTGTAAAATTTATTTGGTTTTATCTTTGTTTTGGGGGTTTGAAGGGCTGAACAGGTGCAGGAAGAGTTGCAGGCTGAGATGGCTGAATTATCTAAGGCCAAATATCAAAAGAGGATATTTTACAAAAGATGAAGTCGATCTCATTGTGAGGCTACATAAGTTGTTAGGAAACAGGCAAGTCAATGGCCTTTTCTGTTCGGCTGATCCATTAGTTTATTTTGAAGTTCATCGCCGTCCATGCACGCACAAGGAGGAATCTCAAAACAGCCAACTCTTTGTGTGTGTCTATAGAAATATTATAAAAATTTTATGTTATTTTCTACTTTTTTTTTTCTTTTTTAATTTTTTTTTATATCTTCAATTGATATTTACATGTATATAAAATGGTCATTCTCTCTAAATTATCAACTATTCACAGGATAAGTGTAAAACACTCACCATGTGATTAACACTGGTTCGGTCGAATCGGGTTTGGACTATAATTTCCCATAAAATTCTTATTCGAACCTGATTTGACCAAACCTAACAAATCATGTGATAAGTGTATTATACTTGTCAAGTGATTGGTCACTCTCTCTAAATTATTAACTATTCACAAGATAAATATAAAACATTCACTATATAATTAATACTGATTTGATTGAGTGGGATTTGGATTAAAATTTCCCCTAATTCAGTTAGTTATGTCTAACAAACTTTATTTAATTGTCTCAGTGTTATTGTGAGCCAAAGTTTGAAGTCTAAACAAATAAACAAATATTTAAATATTTGTGAACTTTTTCAACAAACTTCAAATCAACTTGTGACAACGCAACACTCGACCGTATTTGACCGTCTCACACGTTATCAGCACATGTCGTGTTCCTACAAATCTGTACATATTAGGACATAACTCATCACATTTAACCGTTTTAACATCTGATGCACTGATGCACAGATGGTCACTGATCGCCGGCAGACTTCCAGGAAGAACAGCTAACGACGTCAAGAACTTCTGGAACACCCACATTGATAAGAAGTTATCCGCCACCTCCGCCGCCGCCAGAGAAAGTCCTTTCCAAGGAAAAACCATGCAGAAATGGATTACACATAGCAACATCATAAGACCACGACCTCGGACCTTCTCCCGATCATTACAGGTTCCAGGTCGGCCAAGTCAACTCGCCAAAATGGACGAGACGAACAATGATGAAAATCCCGGTAACAAACAGCCGTCTGGGTCGTCTGCACCACTGTCGCAAGATCAAGAACTAAAAGATTGCGTGATTAACAGCGACAAAAATACCAAGTACAAGGCGGCTGAAGAAGAAGAAGAAGCAGACGAGTGCAATCGGTGGTGGAGCAACTTGCTGGATGTGACGGAGAGCGGGATATTAGGGACGGCGTTTTGGTTTAGCGACGAAGACAACCAAATCTTGGGGGCTGCAGGGTTGGGTGATGGGAACAACAGTACGCCGACTTGATTGATTAATGATTGCTTGATGTTGATGCTCGGGGATTTGTGTGCATCGCGGGCAACCATAGGTTCGGGCACCACAATTAGTTAAGCACTTTTCACTGGAATCTTAAACAGAAAATTTTTATATGAGTCGATTGTTTGATTCTATATTTAAGTTTAATGGTTCAATTATGATGTGTTTTATATTTTGATATGCATTTGCTAAAAACAAAATAAAATTTTAACATAATTTGAACTATTTAGTGTATGTATGATATTTGTTCCTTAAAAAAAGAAAAGTGTATATATGGGATTCAAATTTGTAGTTCGGATCCTCTATTGCATAATCATGTCATATCTTCTATTACACTCATCAAGATACGTCGTGTGTATTGGTGAGGGAAGATAAGAAAAGAGAAAAAATGATGATGTGAAAAATTTAAAAAGGTATGTACTTAGACATGTAATTGATAAGTTGTGTTTTCACTTAAATTTTACTGTTAAAATTTGAATTATCTTAGTTATTTAACTAATACGATGTGCATTTGAATGGAATATTATAAAAGTGTAGCTTAATTTTTTTTTGTTAAAAAATGGATATTTTGGCCAATTTCTTGATTAAAAGAAATAAGATGGAGCCCCAACAAAATTTTTGAATGTGCCAATGTAAAGTCCCTATTTTTATTTATACAAATCAAAGTGTAATATATTTTATCTGCCGATGATAGTTGAATTATGCAGATGTGAAGTTTTCATGATTTTTTTTTTAAATGTTCATGCAACAATTTACTATTATGCATGTATCGAATGTAATATATAAGCTCGGTTTATCTCAAGAATTTCATACACAAAGGGTGATGATCCTTACTTCGGATCGAGGATTTGTTGGAGTGTGAACGCTCTAAATTCTCTACTCAATATTTTCGTCTACTCAAAATATTTTGTCATTGACATCTCCTTGGCCTTGAATGATCTGTCAAAATGCCTAACCACCAATTGTGAGTTAGTGAGGGCTGTCAAGTCCCCCGTACCGGCCTGCAGGGCCACCTTCATTCTGGAAATTAATTAAGGCCTCATACTCGACCTCGTTATTCGTGCAGAGATAATTCAATCTGATTGTGAAGTTCAGCTCCTGGCTATCAGCCCTGCATAGGGGTGATTGCTACATCTCCCTTTGAGAAGGTTGAGGAGCCATCGACTATGAGGGTTTAGCTTAGCTTCGTCATGGGTTCATCCTCATGGGCAATCTTGGGGAGAAAGTCTGTGAGAACTTGCACATGGTTCGTCGTCTTCGATTGGAAGTATATGTCAAACTCTTCCAATTCGACTACCCATTTGGTAAGTCTCCCGGAGACGTTGGGCTTAGAGAGGACCTGTTTGAGTGGTTCATTGGTAAAAACCACTATGGAGTGCACCTGAAAGTATAGGTAAAGCTTCCTGATTGAGTGTAACAAGGCCAACGCAAATTTTTCACTAGGGAGATAGTTCTTCTCGAGCCCCTACTGCAACTTGCTCAAATAGTAAATTGGTCGATGAGACCATGGTGAAGAGGACCAAACTGATTGCGTTGGTAGAAACGACGGGATGTATGTATAGCAGCTCACCTGGGGTTGGTTTGGACAACAAAAAGGTGATGCCAAGTACTGTTTGAGATTGAGGAGGGCTTGGTTGCACTCCTTGGACTAGACGAAGTTCTTGACCTTTCTGAGAACCTTGAAGAAAGGTAAGTTACAATCGACTGATCGAGATATGAAGTTGTTGAGGGCCACTACTCTCCCTACAATCTTTGCACCTCCTTTGTCAACCTCGGAGAGTAAATTTTTTTATATAAAAAATATCTTGGATTTTGACAGGATTGGCTTTTGATTCCTGGATGGCTGACTATGTACTCAAGGAGCTTGAATCCTCGGACCTCGAAAGTGCACTTGGTTGACCATGTACCTGAGGGATTTGGCCTATGCTTTGTAGAAGTAAAAATGAGACTTTTGTTGTGGTTTTGCTACTGATGTCAACTAATGTAAATTATAAAAAAAAAAAAAAAAAAACTAATTGGCTTATTATCGAGAAAATAACAGAGAAAATAATATTAATTAGTTCAAAACAAGGTTTTTCAAAGATATCTTTAGTTATTGGAATAATCCCATCCACTTAATAAATATTCGGTTAAATACTAATGGAATAGTTAAGCAAGGGATGATTGATGTGAGATTAATCATAAAGATGAGGAACTAAAACGATGCTTTTGAAAGATGAAGGATTGATGTGGAATAAATTTAAAATAAGGGACCAATAACGAAATTTGGCCTATGATATGCTTAAAAATACTATTAAAAAAATTGATGGGAAGAAGCTGATGGACGACATAAAAGTTGTTATTATTTAAATAAGTTTGTTTTGGTAACTGTTGTTTAAATAAGTTAAGTGATATGAATTCTTGTGCTCTACATACTATTTTTTGTTAAAGTTGATAATTAAAATATATGTTCGATGTGGTACAAATACAATGATTATTAATGATACATGTAAAATAATGTAATATCTTTTCACAAATGATAGTAACAAATTTTATTACCCTAGGTTATGCATGTGAGTGGCGCCAATAGCAATAGTGACAAATTTAAGATTTTCATCACCAATAAAATTTTCAATCAGTATGAAAAAATAAAATTATTCCTTAATTTTTTACTAAAAATTTTAGTTTACTACTCGAAATTTTATCATTTTATCCTTATAAATTGCATGGAGCTATATTGATTTAATTGTACCTTTTGCCTTATTATCTATACTAGTATGTGAAGAGGGAGCACCATTTAATGACTTTCTCTTTTCTCCTCTCTTTCCTCTTATCATCTTTCATCTCACTCTTCAATATCTTTTATTTATTTTTTTCTTCTTGATTTTATGTTATTTTAAAATATTTTATTTTTCTCTTATCAGTATTTTAATTAACAAGAATATTACAATAGGTAAAAATGATATTTGTATAAAAAATAGTAAATATTTATAATTTTATACCAATCAAACTTGAGAGTATAATTAAATTATATATATTTTTTATGTTTCACATATATTGAGTGCATCAAAACTACTAGTAATTATTATAATTATTATCTCGATAAGTTAAATAATTGATTTCGCTAAGCCCACATGTAAGTGGGTGTTCTCTGTTCTTGTTGGAAATCTAATGAATGAGCTTTAATTGGAGTGTCGTTTCGGCCCGTGATTATCTTTTTCACGTTCAAATACCATTTCCACTTGCAAAGGGTGATCACAACATGACATAAACGAGTGTTGTCGCAAGGAGGATCTCTTTCGAGAGTTAACGAGGACCAGCAACATTAATTTTTCATTATAAATGATAATTTCATTATTTTATTTAAATATAACTAAATAGGCTTTTGATGGTTCATATATCTACATCAATATTAATTAAACATGAAACATGACATTTAAGGGGAAAAATAATAGCAAAAAAACTTTGATTATCGTACTGGCCGGAGAAAAGTTCGTAGTTTATATTTGTTAATTCAATTAGATTTTCACAAAAAAAAATATTATTAACGATAAAATATACAAATAATAATATAATAATTATTTTATTTTTTTTGGGGAAATGTAATTTTTAACTTCGTTAAGAAAAGAGATTGTAATATAGAAAAATTTTGGGAACAAACTATACTGTGATGTGTGGCTAAAGAACAATGGGGTCATACTCTGTATTTGGACCTTGTTAAGCTTGCCATAATTCAACTTGGGCTTCCTTAAACTCGCATGCTAAAAGATAGTTGGGCGTTGCTTGACTCCCATTTCCAGTAGCCATTGGCTGTTCGATTCCCTTGCTTCAAAATTTATATATGAGGACTTAAAGAAATGGACAACACTATAAATGTGCGGGAGAATTGCTATTTCAGTAAGTTCACTGCTTTTGAATTTTAGAATCTGTTTCGATGAGTTTGAAAAAAATGTACTTATTGAGCTGTATTTTTTATAATAGAATTTTTTTTAAAACAAATAGTTTTTCATTTATATGCAACAATTAAAAGTTCTTTTATTTGAAACTAATTTGAATGATTTTTTAAAAAAAGTCAAAACTGACTTTTTTTTATTATTTTTATTTTTTTTTAAAAAGTCTATCTGAATACAAATTTTTTGCTCTGAAGTGTTTTTTTAAAACATAAGTGCTTCTCCTCTAAAAATATCTCATCCAAATAGAGTCTTAATCCTTCTATTTTCCTTGTTTCGATTTTTGTCATACAATTTATAAAAATTGACAATTTTAGGGGTAGTATCACCGAAATTCCCAATTTCCGATGGTCCATTGATGACGTGGACAATTTTAGGTGATTTTGTCAAATTTCCCTCCATTTAAATTGACATGGACCCACGAGTTAGCATGTTTCATACATACATACATATATATATATATATATATATATATAAATATATATAAACGACCTTGCATATATGAGCCAAATCGACATTCCACTATCTTATTTTTTTTAAAAAAAAAGAACAATAATTAGAGAGGTGGAATATTTCGAAATATTCTAGGAATTAATACTCTACCAAAATGAATAGTGAAGAAAAAGATCATGAGTACGCAAATGATAAAAATTGAAGTACTTAACGTAATATAATTTTTTTATGATGTTTTCATATTATTTTCTGATGAATGTTTGTGGCTCCCTTTTGAGTAACTACTTAACAAACATCCAATATACTTGAATGAATAAATTTTTCTTGGTCAAAATTCGGTGCATTTTAAATCATAAGCACAATTCACGCATAATAAATAATCAAGAAACAAGAAGGCAAAGCTCTTTATTCCATGAAATTGAAATTAGCATTAGAAGCCCTTGTAAAGCTTTAGAAGATCTACATGTCAAGGACTTGGCATTATCATCTATTGCTTCTAACATAACCTTTGCACTCAATGAAATTCTTCCTACCATTAGAATAAACAAACAAACAAATAAATGAAAATAAAAAGATCGTATTAAGAAAAACCACGCCCATAATAATATTGGGGGCGGACCTAGAAATTTTCATTTAGGGGACGAGATCTGATTAATAAATCAATAGCTGAGATGATATGAAGAATTAAGTAAATGCAAGTAATAGATGAATATATACGTACCAACAATGTAACTCCACAGTTACATATTGCCAACGGTCCCGTCATCGCCTTTGAGGTCGTTAACGCTTGTGAAGGCTGCTGGAAATATTTGCACAAGGTCACTGATGATGTACTTAAAGAAATTGTAGAACTTCTCAGGTGGAGATTTTGCTGCGTCATTGCCAACAAGGGTTTCAATCTGGTTTGCCATATCAAACAATTATCGTATTATAATTAGCTATTAGCTATTAAACACAACAAGACCTTACACAAAGATTTGGTACGTAGAGATGGAATGATTCTTTGGGACTTATAGTCGCCAGGATATATAGATAGTTAAATTGTTTATGGTTATATATATGATTTAATTTTCCACCTAATTACACTTGTTTATTGTTAATATGAAATCTAAGAAAATCTTAGCTAGGGATTTGTGAGTGTTTTATATATTTAATTAGTTTATTAGAACAAGATCATCATCTAAACAGTAACAAAATCATCTTTATCTTAGAAAATGAGAAGCACAATTTCCAGAAATACTTCAAAAACTGTATCAATTTTTTTCCCCTCGTTTTTAATTATAGTCATATGAGACCCAAATTGAAAATCTTAAAATAGAAAAGATAACTAAATTAATTAAATTCTTTGCACCTGTACGAATATCCTCATATCCAAATTAAATTCTCATGGGGTTTATTGTAACTGTTTGGATCTACAATGTTTGCACCTGTACAATATATGACACCACTAATTAATCGATCTTTATTGTAACTGTTTGGATCTACAGTGAGAAATAAAGTAAAAGTTGATATAAGAGAGAGCTTGTTAGATAGGATCTGTATTATTGTGACCAACGTGAATCATGAATTGTACCCAGTACAACGTGAATCATGAATTGTACCCAGAACGACCTGCATATTGCCCCAAATATCAAAATAAGCTAGTTGCAACTGTCAATTAAAGACCTTGGTCCATTGATTAACTTGTGCATTTCAAATTCCACCCTTTTCCATATATATCCACCGAGTAATAAATGGAATTGCTTGTGTGTGTGTGTGTGTGTGTGTGTGTATACACAATTTAGATACCACCTACTTGTTGATCTAGTAGGATGAAATGTTAAATCCTTTAAACAATGTTCAGTTCGAATTTTGAAATTATAAATAAAGCAATTGGATTGGAGGTTCGTCTCATATTGAACCTATATAGTATTCAAATTCAGATTAGTCCACCAATTTATTAAAAACCGAATAGTTTAGACCAATATATACACACACATATAGATAGGATTTTACATTTGTCATCTAGATCTGAACAAGCATACACCATATGTGTCGTCTAGGTTTAGATTGATTAGGGACAAATTCGGTGTATACTTTCTTGATGGTTTATGTTTATATTTATGGTAACATATATCCTTCTTCTTAACATATATTTCTTATTTTTATCATTTTATCATATATTTTTCTTTTATACTAAATTATTTTTCTCTAATAAAGCAAAATACATGTATAAATATTAAAATTATATATTTATTTATAAAATTTAATAAATATTTATAATTTTATATTATCAAAATTCAAATATATAATTAAATTATAATTTAAATTTATTTTGCACAGATATCAAATATCATGGGGTGTTAATATATGTATTCCCTCTTCAGTCCTTATAATTTAAAGGTGAACCAATATGTTCGACGGCTGAGATCGAGGAAAAAGTAGGTTCCTTGGTCCAAAGAGTTGAGTATAAAGGGTCCAACTTGCAATGCCAATTGTGAGGCCAACCAAAAGTATCTCAAACTAAAATTTTATGAAGCTCAAGTCAAGATATGATTCGAGAGAAGTGATCAATATGGTAACAGAGTATGGAATTTAAGATTAGTTATAATGTGTCATTTTTAAAGGCTTTGAATGTATGAGTATTTATAAGTGATGGTTGGTGCATGTATCCCAAACTCAGGCTGATTTGGTGATTTGTCCAAGTATGAGGATAATTAAATGACGTTATCGTTTGTGCTTGTGAGCACTAAGTATCATGAGCTAAATTGTCCCCTTAACTAGATGAGACCAAATGTGGACTATTGTATTGGGTGTCTAAGGTGTTAGGAGTGGTAGGGGGCATGCTCGCAGCGTGACCCCCGCTCGAGGGGCCATGTCAATGTGGTATCTAATCAAGTGTACGTTCGATCGATGAGAGCATCTCTGGAGAAAATTTTCGGGACACTGAAGGAAGACACTTCTGTGGACAGGATTTTTTGTGCTCCACTAATGCATTTCTGAACCTCATTTTACGTACACATTGATTCACATATATACATCCAATATTAAAGAGGGAAAGACTGAAGAGGCTCCCACTTCAGTAATTGTTCTCCTCTAAGAGTTTTATCTTTATGAACGAAATTTTCCATATTTTGAAAATACAGTCAAAACTTTATTTATAGTTTTTATTTATTTATTATTTTTATCAACCTTATGTGTGTGTACATATATATACAAAATCTGGTTTCCCATTGTATATTTCCAATCATCAATATTTGTGATAGAATTAATTTTATTGTTAAAATGAAAATAAATTAATCTTGTAATGAGTTGTGACTAATTGTTTTATTACTTTGAGCTTATTTTTTATTTTTATATTATTCCTTATATTTTTTGACATACAAATCTTATAAGATATTATTTAAATATTGATTAATATTTCATTTTTTTTAAACTAACCATGCTCAAACCTAACTTATTTTTACTATTTCACCTTTTTTTTTTATTTGGTTCATTTTCATTATATTTTCACCAACGATAAAATAATGGACTTATTCTCTTTTCTTTTTTTTTTTCATCATGAATACATTATTATTTCAAGGTAGAGGAATACAGCATTCCAATAATTTATTAATCTTCTTTCTAACTTTTGAAACGAAGCACAAACATTAAAAAGAAAAGATATCTTACTTAATAAGGTGTAGAGAGATTTGACGGAAAAGACTAGAAACTTACTTACCCTTTAAAAGTTTCTTGATTGGGCCTGAGATATTGAAAATTAGAATGACCATGAGTATTAGATGAAAAAGGTCAAAAATATTTTCCAAAAATTTGCTCTTGGATAGGAAATTTGCTTTGGCATTATTACTAGGCTTTTTTTTTATTATGCATAATTTGTCTATGAGTTTTTTTTTTTAATTACAATCAATCATTTATATCAATGGACTAATATAATTAATCAATTATAAGAATATTCCAACTGAAGAATAAACTATTACAATTAATCATTATTAAATAATAAAAAATACAACCTATTATATAATACAAATAAATTAACATTAAATTAGAAATACTATTGTATTCACAGGGATACAAAACCAATAATTTTTAAGATTATGAACCTTCAACCTTCCATTGAGACAAACATTAACATACACATGTTGATAACACCAGACAAGCATATCAACCACTACGTGCACAATATCTGATGCGAAATCAAATTGCGCAATGGTCCAGAATAAGGAGCGTGTGTCAATATTGTATTGGAATATGACATCGCAAACAGGGACACCAAGATTATTCTCATTTTTTGGTTGGTACGTGCCAATTTCTCAAATATCCTTCGGGCGTTCTGTAAAAGATGCCATATTAATAACATAACGGATGATTGTACAACCATTAAAAAGAAAAGATATCTTACTTAATAACATATTAATCTTCTTTCTAACTTTTGAAAAGAAGCACAAACATTAAAAAGAAAAGATATCTTACTTAATAACATAACGGATGATTGTACGCTATAAAAAAATGGAGCTTTTGTAACTGATTTGTCAACCACTAAATAAGAAAAATTGTTCACAAAATGGAATTAATAACTGATTAATGACCAAATGTGTGGGTCGAAAAAATTTCTCGTAAAATTTTTTTCTTGTGAGCATTTTTTCAATCAGTGGAGTTTTGAACCCAAGTCCTACACAAAGGCAGGGCTCGTCCCCACCGCTTAGCCATTATGAACCTTCATTCATGTATTATTTATTTTTTTATTTATATCTATTTGTGAAATTGTTATTTTATTAATTTATTATTTTATTCTTTGTTTGCATTCGAACATTCAATTTGACATCTTATTAAAAACAAAAGATTAAATTATCAAAATTAATTATTTTTGTTTAGTATAACTGATCAAGTAAAAATAATTAAATCCAAAACACTTGCCAGTTCAATTCGTCGCAGATTGAATTGTTCAAAATTTCACCCAATTGACACAGTACAAGATAACCAACTACATATTCAATAAACTTATTGAAAATTTGGACAATTCATTCAACGTTTATTAATTGAACTTGGAAAATTGATAAAATGAATTTAATTAAATTATATAAGTGATAAATTTTCATTATTATTATGATCAATCTCTCTCTCTCTCTCTCTCTCTCTCTCTCTCTCTATCTGTCTCTCACTCATATATATATATATATATATATATATATATACACGAGCGTATAACCCGTGCTACGCCTGGTATTAGTTTAAAAGTATAATATCGTTAAGATATCAAGAACTTATTAATATACTTTAAATTTGATCACAACAAAATTAATAAAAAAAGTAAATATATGACAAATATAAAAAATAATTATATTTTGACCAAATGAAAAAGTGACTATGTATTAATATTACCATAAAAATCTCTTAATATTTTAAATATATTTATTTTCAAATTTTAGGTTAATTCTTGAGTGTAGATTATATATTCCAACTTAATAGATCTAGACTATATATTCCAACTTAATAAAGATATAATAAAAAAACATATTTTCTGAAGCTTAACTACGAAACTTTCAATATCTCTTAATAGGCACACCATTCAAAATAAAAAATAAAAAAAATAATATATTTAATCTACTTAGTTTGTATCCTACTATTATTTAAATCCATGTATTTTACTCCCATTATTATTAGTAGAATGACTCATAAAACAAAAAAAAAGAGAATTGTAGAGAAAATAAAGAAAATTAAAAATAGGAGGAAAAAAGCAACATTAAGATGCAAAATAACAAAAAAATGTATTGGGTCTATATTCAAACTTAGACTTCCCTTGAGAAAAATATTTGAAACATGATGAAAAACAAAAATATGAGAAATCCAATTAACTAATACAATTATTTGATAAAAAAAAATCATCAATACCACCAATTAAAAGTAATCCATCAAAATTAACAATTTTATAAGTATTGTAAGAATAATAAACATATTGGTTGTAATTATAACAAGCTATATTGCATATGTAAAAAAATGATATCTAATAAACCACAAAGAAAAATAATAAAATTTAAAAGGAATTAATAAAGAACAATTAATAAATTCTTATAAAAAAGAACAACCTAATAGCTAAGAAAATTTGAAAACAAAAATACGATAGTGTACAAAGAGAAGTTAGGTAATAAAATTTTCATGTAGCGTTAAATTATATGCAAAGAAATGTTAGACATAAAAAGATGAAAAAAAATATATTGCAAATAATATTATGTCCACATTTTAATACTTTTACATCTTTTGTAATTATGATATGAAATATCATATTGTTTTTAAAATTTGAGTTACATAAGTTTTAGTTGAAAGTTTTTAATTATTAATTTTTTAGGAGAAGTTTACTACAAATGACATTATGTTTATATTGATTTTTCTAATATTTTTAAAATTGAAACAACTGTTTGGCATTACATAATATTTTAATTAAAATTTTCTTTATCTACATATGTTATTATATAATTATTTGAAATTATCACTCATTATATTTTTGTATTCTTGTTTTTGTGTGTGTGTGTGTGTGTGAGAGAGAGAGAGAGAGAGAGAGAGAGAGAGTTTAAAGAGGATTAAAAAATTATTAAATATACATTGTTGGTAGAGTTGAATAATTAGGAGAGACAAATTAACAATTAATGCAAACCAATCAAACAATTCATTATAAACAACTAAAATTAATTCAAAATTATAAGAATTGAGAATCTTGTCAAAATTATATAATTTGGTCAAAATTGTATAATTTGGTCAAAAGACATTCATCAAATATATAATAGTATAGATATATATATATATATATAATTTTAAAATTTAAATAATCTAATATCGAGTTTTTAATGATATTCACTTACATGTATTATAACTCTATTCACAAATCTTACATGCAACAAAATACTTTTTCTTCCTTTTACTTGAGCTCTATATTTTTTTAAGAAAAATATTTTTATCTTTTTTAAACTTTTTAAGTTAAAGTTCTAAGTATTGCTATTATGTAAATAATATATACACTCACGAACTTAAAAATGTTTGCCTTGTGTATAATTTATGAGTACCACTATTTTATTTTCCCATTTTTCATTTTCATTTTTGCTGTTGCTTTTGGATCTTTGTCTTTGTTGAACCATTCATATATTACACATTGAAAGAACTTATAAATTTAGAAATCAGTAAAATGTAGGATGTGTGCAGGATATCTATGTAAATCCATAGTACATAATAAATTATATTAAAAAATTCATTTTAATAAATAAATTCAAAATATGTATCCATATATAGCACGTGAAATGAAAAGTACTATACATATTATCTCAAATCATTGTGCAATTGGAAGATAAAATACCCATTAAATTATGTTAATAATAGCAAACGTTTGAGGTGATATAAAAGGATTATTTAATTTACATCACCAAAAAAGGAAAAAGTAATTCATAACTAAAATTTATTTTAGATTAGTTCTTATTTATAATTAAAATCTTTTCATTTAATAAGATATTATTGTTATTCAAGTGTAACAGTGCATATGTAGAATCTAATAAAAACTTAAAAAAATGATAAAGTAATTATTCACATTTTGTTTAAAGAATCAAAAAGAATTATAACATACAAACATTTAATTTAAAATTTATTCATTACAAGTTAATTAAACTAGATATTAATTAGTTCATACTTTTATAGGTGACAATATCTGATGTCTCACAAAAATGTTAATTCTCAAGTTGAGATCAGAGACAAATATTAGTTTTCTCATAGACAAACTATGAGTATTTATTAATGGCTCGAAAAGTTTCTTTCCAAATATATATTTTTTTCATTTATAATTTTTTAATGAATTAAATAAGTGTCTGATTAACGACTACACTAAATTTGTAGCGGATTTATGATTACATATCTGTCACAAGTAGTGAATCATTAGTGACAAATGACAAGTGGACAAATTTGTGATAGATATGTGACCGAATCCTTATAGTGACTGTGGTGACCACAATATTGATCACAAAATGTGACTGTATAGTGACCGATTAAAACTCGATAGATTTACGGATTTGTGACCGATCTCATTTCCCAACAATTAATGACCAAATGATTAGTTACCGCCACAAGTAACTGATTAGTGATTGATACAAATGTATGACTGATATATGAGTGACCAATATTACACAACATTGAGTATCCATGAAATTTTGGTGATTCTTTAGTCACTGAATTAATGTTTGTCACATGAGATAGCGACAGAATAGTGACTGAAATTACTTTAGTCACAACATCGGTTACTAACCAGTCATTATTCCTTCAGTGATTATCATCCAAATTTTATCAGTAATCAGTCACGCATTTGTAACTAATCGTAAGTGATACGGTCGGTCACTAAAGTTCGGTAATTAAAGGTTTGTTTTCTTGTAGTGGTATAATAATACTCAAGAATTCATCTAAGCACCTATTTAGATGGAACAAAAATAACTTTGATCATATCGACAGTGACAATAATTATATTTAGCAAATTCATATCAATGATTAATGACATTTCAATCTTGCCACAGACCCCTATAATAATAATAATAATAATAATAATAATAATAATAATAATAATAATAATGATAATAATAATAATTTGGGCCAATCAAAAATTCGTTGCAAAACCTTATAACTAACAAATTTATTTTTTTCACAAAATTATCATTATAGAAAATATTACTAATTGTTAACGATGACAACTAACACACTAGTTCTTGCCACTGCAGAAAAAATGCCGAAATCCAGCGGAAAAATTCCGACAGACCGGTGGAATATTCCGCCGGATTAAGTCCTTGGAAATTCTGGCGGATCGAATCCGAGGTTTTTTTGAATTTTTTTTATTATTCCAGGGGAAAACAAGGGGAAATTTCCCCCGGTTTATTTTTCAACATTTTTTTTTAATTCTCCGGCGAAAAACCAAGGGAAAATTTCCCCGTTTTTTTTCATGTTTTTTTGTAAATTTTCTAGAAAATAATTGGGGGGAAAATTTCAGTGGAAAATTAGGGGAAAATTCCCCTTTTTTTTTAATTTTCCAGCGAAAAATCGAGGGAAAATTCCCCCATTTTTTTGAATTTTTTTTAAAAAAAGAATTCATATATAACTTTCATTATCAACAAAATTTAACCTTAAATTTTTTTTTTTAAATTTATGAAGTCATATATAACTATTATTATTTATACTATCTTTTAATTATTTATAATATTTTTTTAAAATTTATGCAAAATTATAAAATAAAAGGGAGTATTACTTAATATATAGTATATATATGTAATTTATGGTACAAAGTTGAACCCCATTTGGAGGCTTTTATTTTTTTTAAAAATTCTTTATTTGCTAATTCTATATGTAAATACATATATTTATTAGTTGTTATTATTTATACTATCTTTTAATTATTTATAATATTTATGAAAATTATGAAAATTATAAAACAAAAGGGGGTCATACTTGACACTACTAGAAAAAATGCAATTAGCCACGGATTTTAGCCACGGATTTGGCAAAAAAAATCCGTGGCCCAGAAGATTAGCCACGGATTTTTTCCGTGGCTAAAAGTGGCGTGGCTAATTGTAGCCACGGCCATTTAGCCACAGCTGGAATTAGCCACGGATAGGCCACTTTTTTTTGGATATGCCTGGCCGTGGCTAATTTTTTTTTAAATTTTTTTGATTTTTTGCACCACATATAAATTTATATATATATATATATATATATATATATTGGTACATATATAAATTTATATTGATACATATATATGTGTATATATATATATGAATCAATATATGTGTATATATATGTCCAAGTATATATATCATATATACATATATCAATATATATATATATATATCAATGTGTATCTTATATATATTAATATATTATATGTACATTCTAATCCTCTATATATAGTCTATATGATATAACTATATATCTATATATAACATATCTAATATATGTTATAAATGTAGAGTGCATATATATATCGATCAAATATATATATATATATATATATATCTAATCATATGTACTATATATGTTCAATCATCTGTATGAAATAAACATATATTAGTGTATTATATATCTAATATATGTTATATATGTACTTATATAGCTAATATATATACATCTAATTAGACATAAATACATATATATATGAGTATATCTAATCTTATACGTATGTAACATATCCAATCATTTATTATATATATCAATATACATAATATACATATATTACTTACGTATTGCAAAAATTAATTATTAAACAAAAAAATTAAAGTGGTGTAGTGGTTTGATGCTCTAACTTCAACTAACAGGTTAAGAGTTCAAACCATATCCGGTGCAAAAAAAAAATAAAAAAATTTGTCCAGGAATTTTTAGCCACGGTCTGGCCGTGGCTAATCCGTGGCTGTTAGCCACGGCTAGACCGTGGCTAATTTAGCCACGGCCTGGCCGTGGCTAATCCGTGGCTAAAAATAGGCGCCAAATTTCCCTCTAATTTTAGCTACCAAAAATAGCCACGGATTGGCAGTGGCCAATCCGTGGCTAAGTTTTTTTTTTATTTTATTTAAATCCGTGGCTAATCCGTGGCTATTAGCCACGGATTTTTTTCATGGCTAAAATCCGTGGCTATTTGCAGTTTTTCTAGTAGTGTGATACATAGTGTATATATATACATATTTAATTTATTGGTCCAAGGTTAAACCCCATATGTAATGCTTTTATTTTTTTTAAATTTATTTTTTGCTAATTCTATATGTTTACATGTGTATATATATAGTTATAATGTATTTGTAGGTATACATATGTTTCTATGGTATATATATGAGTGTTTATATAGTATATAGAATACATATTTTTATATAGTATCAATGCTATCTTTTAACTATTATTGTTTATACTATCTTTAATTATTTATCATATATTTATAGGTATACATATGTTTATATAGTATATATAATACATATTTTTATATAGTATCAATGCTATCTTTTAACTATTATTATTGATACTATCTTTAATTATTTATAATATATTTATGGGTATACATATGTTTATATAGTATATATTTGTTTATATAGTATATATAATACATATTATTATATAACATCAATGCTATCTTTTAACTTTTATTATTTATACTATCTTTAATTATTTATCATATATTTATAGGTATACATATGTTTATATGGTATATATATGTTTGTATAGTATATATAATACATATTTTTATATATTATCAATGCTATCTTTTGACTATTATTATTTATACTATCTTTTAATTATTTATAATATATTTATAGGTATACATATATTTGTATATTAATTAAAATAAGAATTATGAAACAAATATATAATTCCAGGGAGGTGGAGGCTGCTGCGGGTTCTAGGGCGGCAGAGAGTCCAGCGGCGGCAAAGGCGGTGGAGGCTGCCGTTCTAGGGAATATTCCCCCAAATGGAATCTGACGGAGTCCGAATTTTCCCGGATAAGATTTTGGCGGAATTCTGGCAGAATAGCTTTTCGGGGGAATTCTGCCCTCTGGGGGCTTTTTTTTTCCAATGGAACGATTTACACCGGATTTTTTCTTGTAGTGTGCACTATTAAGGCATATTTCACGATAAAAGATTGTTGTCTCCCAGTAGAATAACATTAATGACAAAATAAATGATATTATTACTTAACACATATTATATGTAATTATTTTCATACTATTATTTTGGGGTTTTTTTTGCTACCATACTCACTAGTCACTACTAATTAAAAAACACTTGCTTTAAGGGTACATTAAATGGGATTAAGCATATATTAGTCCATAACATGAGTTGAAAAGGTTTTTTTTTTATTATTATCAATGACCCTCGCAGTTATTGGCAAATTTTTAAAGGCAAACTTAATTAAATTTTCAAATCTTATAATTAATTTGCTTCTAAAGGTTGTGTATGCTAGCAATTTGAATAAAAAAGTCTTTATATTTTCATGATTGCAGGGGCTATTTTTTAAAGCCTTCTTTTATATTAATAGGGGTATTTTTATAATTTACAGAGTAAAATAAAAAAAGCTATCTAATACCATATTATTTGCAATGACTGATATTTTTCTGTAGTGATCAGCCCACGCACTGAGGTACATTTATATTAGTGTTATGCAACAACCTATGTTGAATCTAATGCAAGAAATAAATGAGGAAAATACCCACACCACACATATAGGAAAAATTTGTACCATGTTTGAATTTATTTTAAAGCGTGCTGTGGAAGCTGGAAAGCAAGTTGAGCCAATGAGTTGGACTTGTCTAAAATAAGGTATCATTTGTAGTGGGTTAATGTTACATATCTTAATAGTTTTGAAAAATATGTGGGGAAAAATGCACTATACTATCCTGTGGTTTGAGAAAGAAGTATGCTAAACCCTTAAGTTTTCTAATTGTCAAAATAAACTCTCTGGTTATAAAAATCAAGTTCATCGCCCCTTATGCCAGAGTTATCAATATTTAAATTGAAAGGACAAAATTAACATTGTAGATATACCTAATTTTTTCTTTTTCTATTTTTTTCGTTTTTTTTTTCTTTTTCTTGTCTCATTTTCTTCTTTTGCCTTTTTTCTTTGTTCTTTTTTCCCCCCCCTCTCTTCTTCCTTCCTCTCTTCCATTCAAGTCAACTCTCTCTTCTCTCTCATGCCAATCACCACCACCAACATGGAAAAGGCAAACCCTAAATCAATTTTCTCTTTCACAAATCTATCTGTCTCACTCTCAATCTCTGCTCTCGTATCTTTCTATCTCAATCTCACTCTTTTTGTGATGGTAGCAAAGGGCGGCAGTAATGGTGGATGGCGGCGACGGCCATGGTAGTATGGTGGTGGCGAATGGTGGTGTGGTGGTGGCGGATGGGGCGGAGACCCTTTCTCTCTCTCTCTCTCTCTCTCTCTCTCTCTCTCTCTCTTTGCGTCGCCGACCTCTTTGGAGCGGCAGCGGCAAACGGTGGCGGCGGGTTGGTGGTGGTCGTGGTGTTTTTTTGGGGGATAAGAACTTTTTTTTTTGGATAAAGAAAATGTATTTATTTTCTAAAAAAAAAAAAGAAAAATGATTTTGTAATAATTTGGAACCCTAAGGGTTAAAATGTCATTTTATACCTGAAAAATAAAGCAAAATTCGCACTAAACGTGCGTGTATAGTACCCTATGTCAAGAAGGTCTGTCAAACTTGATTTTTATAACCATAGGGTTTATTTTGACAATTAAAAACCTCAGGGTTTAGCGGGCTTCTTTTCCAAACCACCAAGTAGTATAGTGCATTTTTCCCTAAAATGTGAGACTACTTGGTACCTATATAGTGTGAAACATGTTATATATATTTGAAACATGTTGTGCAAGTTTCCGCTACTTACTACCTATTGTTTATCTACAAGTATAAATTTTATTTTATTTTATTTTATGGAACTACATTAAGCCTGATTTATCATTTCCATTAATCGTTACAATGTTTTATTAATTTCTATTAAATATATTTCTTGTTTGATATTAATAAATAACTGGTTGCTTCCAAATGTATTAAATTAAATAATTAAAATTAATTTATATCAATTTTGCTGGAGTTGAAATGAATAATTTATTTTGAAAATTAATTTAACTTGCAAACTAATATATTTATTAAGTAACCAACAAAAAAAATAGAAAATTAACTGCAAGTTTATAATTATAGTAACTATATAAAATTACTATGTAATAGATTGTATAAATAAGCATCATTAATATAAGTGGGCATCTATCTTTTAATTTGAACATAATTTGCTTTTAATATAATTTGAAATTATCTCAATTAGTATACATTGTACACATGTTATATCTCATCAACCATGTTGCATATGTTTCTACCCAAAGAAATAGCCACAAAAATAAAAGATAGAATTACAGCCAGTTATGTTTTCAAATTAGATATCTGTCAGCAAAAGCCCTTTAAACAAATTTTTACATACAAAAAATCCCAGTAGTTATTTTTTTTTTTTAAATTAAGTCACCCTCCATCTTAAATTACCAAAAAAAAAAAAAAATACATCTTAAAGAAAAAAATAAATAAAAACCTCATCTTAAATTACAAAACCCAATGAATTATTATTATTTTTTAACTCATTAAGTACTTTACAGTCATTTATTTCAATGATATTTCCCATCAATCAAATTTATTTGAAAAATTAATTCTTGATTTTAAACAGATATGTAAATCGTTAAAATATTTGTTTGAATTTTAAGATGTATAAAGTATAGTGAGACAACTTTAGTTTTAAAAATGAATGAACTAAATAAAATTAGTTAAATGAATATAAATTAATTGTGCCAAAAAATTACCACAAATAATTATTAATATCCGTAATGAGCTAATATATAATTAAATATTAATAAAACTAAATGAATGCAATAGCATCTTCGTCTAAAAAATGAGGTAAAATGTTTATAAAGGTATAAATAAACAAATAAATAGTGTGAATTATTAATCACATGAAATGCATTATGCACCTCAAATTAATTATTTAGGCATTTTGCACCTCAAAAAATGAAAATCAACACTTCGCTCCCCTCAGAACCACTAAATGGTGGCACTATGCGCCCTACTATATTTTCTACCAAAACTACAGTTGGAATAAATTTTTCACGTGACACATTGAATCCTCAAATTCGTACAGTTTAGTACTTTGCTTCCTACCAAGCCAAATTGGGACACTTTGCATCCTTGATAGAATCATTAATTAATTAATTATATTTACATGTTCCTCCATATTAACTTCTATAATTTGAAAAAAAATCATTTTAAAAATAAAAAGTTTACATAGGTAAACTACATCAAACATAATTATTAATTTTTATATATTCAATGGGCTAAACAAATTTCTAACATTGACGTTTCAATTTTAACTCCTTCCTTCTATTTTTTAATTAAATTAAGAAATTATTAAAAGTTTTCTTTTGATTTCTAATTTGGTTAATTAATCGTTATTTGTAATTAGGTTAATCGTTATCAATATAATTCTAATTTCTTGTATGTTCCACATTTTTTAAATAAAAAATAAAAAGTTTGAATTTTATTAACTTGTTGATAATATATCCATTAACTTTAAAAATTATTTTGTACTGGTTAAGAAAATTGGATATTTTAACAACAAAAAAAATGCCCATGTAGCTAGATTAAATATACATATATATATATATATATATATATATTAATTATTCAAAAAATTTAAGAAAATCTAAAAAAGGTTATTGATTTACTTAATCCTAAACCCTAAAAAGCCAAAAATACACATTTAACATTGCAACTGAATTTGTACTTATTTTAATTTGTCTCTCTTAAAATTTAAGAAAAAATATTTTTTTCATCCACAAAATCGAATTTATTAGAATTACAAGCATTATTAATAATATTAAAAATCCTTCTTCAAGTTTCAAGTCATAAAAGATTAACATGACAAAATGTGCCAATTTAATCCGATTTGAGACTGTAAAGTGTGAAATGTAATTATACATGCTGCAATGCATCAAATAATCAAAATGTGGTAATTTCATGGTGTACAGTGCCATCAAAATACCACCACTTAGTGGGTTTTAAGGGTGTAAAGTATTGAATTTTATTTTGGACTAAATACCACCATTTATTCCCCTTATACCACCATTTATTCCCCTTATCTTTAAGTTCAGCCCTATCACTTTGTATTCCATCGAATTTCGATCGACCACCTCAATCCCTCATAGTTCAACATTGAGAATGAAAAAGGTTAGATTGATATTGAATTAGGGCTGCCTAAAAATTGACCAATCTGAAATTCACAATTAAGTCTCATTAATGAGATCACCTAAAAAATGGAAATTTCAAACTTTAGGAACTTAGGGCCGCTAGTGGACTTCGCCGGTTGAAGATAATGATATGGCGATGGTGACTGAACAACGCGTCTGCACTCTTGCCATTTAACAACTCAAATATTTAGGCCATGTATATAAAATTATTTCAACAAATCGAAATTAATTTCGTACATCGTCCTTGATTTTTCATTGTGATAGTTCTCGTCGAAATGTTCTTAATTTAAACGTTTTAGTTTTGGAATTCATGGGTAAGATAATGACGTACTCTTTCACGAGACAGAAAAATAACTTGTAATTTTTTTTGATAAATAAAAAAATAACTTGTATCCAAGGAGCCAAATGGGGGTTGGAGGGAGCAATCACGGGGCTTCTTGAATTTATATCGAGCTAAAATATTTATTCATCTTTATTAAAATTATAAAGTTTGTTCTTCTAAATCACAAAAATACTTTTAATATTATATAAAAATTCGATTTCGACCCCCAAACAAAAAAAAATCTAGGTTTGTCCGTATATTCATTATATATTTACGAGTTAAATTCATAAAACCCCTTATGTTAAGCTTAAATAGCATGAAAACCCCTGTGTGATAAAAATTTGTCTTAAAACCTCATGTTTTTTAAAATTAACACACCACCCCTTGGAGCCATTTTCTAAAAATTTTAGCATGAAGTGTTAATTTTACCCCTTATTCATAATTTGAAGGATAACATCGTATTTTTCGCATTTCCTACCACAATCTTCCTATAGAAAATAAAAGAGAGGAAAATCGATATGGAAACAAAATTCTGACCTTCAAAATTTCGTATATATTTATCGTCATTTTGCAAGACACATTATAAACAGATACAAAATAAAGAATTCATCTTACTAATTTTTAAAAATAGAGGGTTCAATTTGCTAATTTTTAAAAATAGAGGGTTAGCCTTGATAATTTTTAAAAATAGAGGGTTCACCTTGTTAATTTTTAAAAATACAGGATTCAATTTCGAAAGGATAAAAGAGTAATTTTACAAGCTTAAAATATGAGCCTAGATACAGAAAATGCACGTGTAACTTAAACTGTCGGTGGGGGTCTTTTTTTATAAATTTTACATTTTACAGGGACTTTTATACTAATTTTTATGTCACAGGGTTTTTTATTTAATTGGAACTAACACAGAGGAGTATTGTGCTAAAAACCCTATATTTACACATGCATGGCTAGCTATTTATATTGTGAAAGCACGAGAAATTTGAATTCAGAGAGGTAAATGGAGATCAGAGAGAGCGCTAAACGAGGCAAAAGGAGAAGTAGTCCTTCAGAAGTGAAGAAAGGTGCATGGACTAAGGAAGAAGATCGTCGCCTCACAAAGTGCATTGAGAAGTATGACAAAAAGATCCAATGGCATGAGGTACCAAGGAAAGCAGGTAATGCCTTGAACTACCCACAAATTAATTTTATGCGTATATTTTTTGCTGCTTTTCAAAGTTGTGCTTCACAATATATATTTGAAATTGAAAAAAGAAAAAAAAAAAGAAGGAAAGAAAGAAAAAGATTATAATTGCATGCAGGGTTGAATAGATGTCGAAAAAGCTGCAGATTGAGATGGCTGAACTACTTGAGGCCAAATATTAAGAGAGGTGACTTTGAAGAGGATGAAGTTGATCTCATGCTACGCCTCCATAAGCTCTTAGGAAAATAGGTAAAAGCTAGCTCCTGCCTTTTAATTGTATATAAAAAGATCATATATGTCTTTTCTTTTGAAATATTATGACACTACTGCAAATTGTTATTATTTTTCTGAATATCAAATAATGGTCTGTTTTTTTTTTTAATATGATTATGGCATTTGCTTATATGTGCAGATGGACTCTAATCGCCGGAAGGCTCCCTGGGAGGACCGCGAACGACGTGAAGAACTATTGGAACACCCGTCTTCCGGAGAAGCTGAGGCCACCTGCTGATGCTCATGAAAAACAGGAGGAAGAGAATCAACCAAAATCGCCGAAAATCGTGGTGGCGAAACCCCGACCTCGTCTTTTCTCCAACAAAACTATGGAAAATCAAAACATTTTCCAGGAAAAGGAAACGAAAATGTTTGCCCTAACGACGACCTTTGAATCTGCGAACACGTCACTTGATGCCGTTGAAGTTGCCGGCCCCAAAGAGAAGCAGCTCAGCCTTACAGGGCTGGGCCCTGAAGATATCCCTGGATCGAGTGATCTCTTTGATCAGCTCGATGTCGATATTTGGGAACTTTTGAATAATTTGGACCTGCCATTGATGGACTCGAATATTGGCTGGTGAATTATATATGAACTGCGTGAATATTTTGTTTTGATTTTTAAGAATGATAGTTTATCACAAATATGAAACCAGCATGTAGGTCGCTCTTCAGTTAAGATTCCAACCTTGCCTTTGTACTGAATGATTTTTATTCTTCTTTTTCTCGTGGATTTTGCAAAAATAAATAAAAAGCCGAACCAGCTTTCTTTCGCGGTTTTTATTATTTTCGTTACGTTTTTGTCCGAAAAAATAATAGGGTAAATTATAGTTCACTCCCTCACTACAAGAAAATTAGTGAACCGGTGATAATATTATAAGTGATAATGAAAATATTGTCATTAATTATATATATTTAATACTAAAAATATATTTTATCACAAAAATAAAGTTAATAATGACAAAATAGTGTTAAAGTTGTCACAATTAATAATTGGTGACATTCTTTTATTGACAAAGGAATCTTGTTACAACATTATAATGACAATTTTTTGATTTCTAAGTTGTCACCATTGGAATGTTACTAATGTCAATGGTGACAACTAAAACAATAATTGTTGTCACCATTGAGTTATATTTTGACGATATAAAAGTTGTTGTCACTAAAGGGACCTAATTAGCGGACCGGATCCCCTACCCCATAATAGTGCCCCATCTCCTGCCCCACACTCTGGATGTGCGACATGTGTAAGTCTTGAATATTTACTTACCAAATTAGATATTTTGTCCAATTAATTGTATTTTTTCAATTATCTAATTTGGTAAGTAAATATTCAAAACTTACACATGTCGGACATCCAGAGTGTGGGGCAGGAGATGGGGCACTATTATGGGGTAGGGGATCCGGTCCGCCTAATTAGTGATAAAATTAGGTCTCTTTAGTGATAAAATATAAAATAATGTCACTTAACATAATCATTGTTGATAACTTTTAAACTGTTGCTTTTATATTTTGTCATTAGTTTTATTTTTTTTAGTGCCTGAAATCTGACTTAATTACATGTAAAGCCTTCTTGATTTAATTACCAAAATCCTTGTGAATGGATATATAATTTAAATTTTGATGCATTACAAATGTTTGCTCACACTTAAGTGTACAGATAACTAAATAACAGAGAAGCAAGCATGCAAAGATCTTTGTTCCATAAAAGTTGAAATTTGAACCACAACAACACGACTTTATTCTTAATACGATCTTCAAACAAGTGCATATAACAACATAACACATGACTTTAGTCGATGAGAAGGTAAGCATCCACGAGAGTAGAAACGGTGATTGCCAGGGGAACATAGAGTTCAGGAGGTGGGGTAATCAAAGTGGCCTTCTCATACTCGATAGTCCATTTGGCCAAACCATCCGTAACAGTAAGCGTGGCTTTGAAACTCTCGTAAATCAGGAGAACATCTCCTTCTAGGGCAGCAAACGTTATGGACTTTGCATCATCGTCTATTGCCTCTATTAAGACTTTCGCAGTCAATGGAATCCCTCCTACGGGCCATTAAAGCAAAATGAAAATAAATTATTTATATTTAGAAAATCCACATTCATATATATAGAATAGCCTAGTTTGATCATGTGTATTAGAAAGCTACTTGCGAGTGAATTTATTAATTTACCCAAAGCACATTGTTGTGAGTTAATCCTTAGAACTATAGTTGATGTGATCATATCTATCATTGAGTTAAGAAAAATAATAGATTAATTTAATACATTTAACATTTCAATACATCGATATTAGGGATGATATGAAGAAAAGCAACAAAGTTAACATGTATATATAGTCTCACCAAGAACATAATGCCACTGCTAGACACAACCCACGGTCCCTTCCTCTCCTTGGAGCAGTTCAACCCGGTGAAGGCTGCCGGAAATATTTTGAGTATGTCATTCATATTGTACTTAAAGAAACTGTAAAACTTTTCAGCTGGGCATTTTATTGGGGCGCTAGCAACGAGGGTATCTATCTTGTTTTCCATATGATCAACGATCTAATTAGCTAAGTACAGAGCAAAAACTTGATACAAGGATTTAATTAGTGCGAGTCACTAAATTGTTTATGGTTGCAATATATATGATGTAACCTTCCACCTATTTAATTTTAAATGTTTACGCTTATTTGGAATCCAAGAAAATATTAGCTGACGAATCACCATGATTTACTTAATTAATTTGAGCAGGATAAAACACACACACACACACATATATGTATATACATATATATAGCCCAAATTGGCATATAATATAAATAATATTGCGATTAGTCCACATACAATTGACAATTTTTAAAAGGTTATAATATTGATGAGTAATGATAAAACGAAAAGTTCTCATCAATGATTAATCTTTTCTAGTTTATCATGCAATAGGGATGGCAACCGGGCGGTTACGGGGCGGGTTTGGCCAAATTCGGGATCCGCCCCGCTGGGGAAATTTTGGACCCAGGCCCGGACCGGTCCGCCGGGTCCGGGTTGGACCTGGTAGACCCGATTTATGTTTTAAAAATAATTAAAAAAATATTTTTTTAAGAAAATTGATATTATTACAACTTTATAAATATGAAAAAAATAATAGCACTACTAAAACACTAGTTATTTACAAATTTTTATGAACATATTTTAATTTTTAAAAAATTAAACATCATCATCACATATTTATTTGTACATATTTTGAAATCATAACTTAATTATTAATGTTATATAATTATTTTTATATACAAGAGTATCATATTTACTTTTTTAAGTAATTATTTATATAATATATACTTTTATATATGAAATATAGATGTATATTATATAAATTTACATAAAATAATAAATAAAAATATATATAAATTACTAGTCGGGGCGGGTTCGGGGCTGATCCGGGTTCAAAAAATGAAGATTCGGGACCCGACCCGAACCCGAGTAGGAGTCTTAAAAACCCCCCTCCCCATTAGGAACGGGTCTGCATCTGGATTCGAGGCTAACCCAAATCCATTACCATCCCTATCATGCAACCAATTATTAGGAAAAAGTAACTAAAATCACAAGTAAATGAAAATATAAAATACTATACCTATAAAGCTAGCTATACCTAGCTTCCTACTAATTTGTACAAGTAATTATATACTATTTATTGTTTAATTTATATCTGAATTATTGTAAGCAACGTGGATTACGAATTTCACCTCAAAACAACTTGCCTCACACTATAAGAAAATGAATAAATTTATGACAATATAATAAGTGATAATCAAAAAATTATCATTAATTATATATATTTGGTGACAAAAATTAATATTGTCACAAAGCATAATATGCATAATATTAATGGCGATAATTTACTACCAAAAGGTGGCAACATTGTACAAAAGTAATAATTAATGACACATATATTCTAACAACTTAGTGATAGTATGTTATTTTTACCTAATTTCAGGCCCCAATTATGCTTATTTCGATTAATTTTGAATCATAAATAGTTTAAAATTTCACAAAAGTTAATTCTTACTTGCTACAGGTAAAACTTGATGAAAAGGAGCTAAAAATGAGTCAAAAGGTGGTAAAAAGTACAGAGGAATATTGTACAAGGAAGCTAGAAGGTTAAATTTGGAAATAATCATGTTTATCGCGCAAGGCGTGATCACACCTTAGGAACTGAAAATCCTACGCGGGATTAGAAAAGGAAGAGGTTGATATGGCAAGAGTTCAACTTGAAAGCAAATTCTCTACTTGCCTACAACTATTAGGGTTTGCCAAATAATTATCCTAACTCTATTAGGATTTGGATTTACGATTTGAACCCTATATATACCCGTTGTTATTTTATTGTTTGGAGATCTTAGATTTTACTCTTTATTCTAGTTCTTAGTTTTTCTTTTGAGAATTTTCAGTTTTTATATTTTTATCTTAGTTGTTATTATGGCCATGAGTGGCTAAAATACTTATTCAGTCAAGGAGTAATTCGAGCCAACGTTTTCTTCAAGGATCATGAGATCTAATCGGTTTGCTTGTCTTTTAATTTTATGCAGTATTTGTGTATTTTCTTGTGCTTTTTGGGAAAACTCCATCTCTTATTGTTGTTTTGTTAGTTGTTCAATTTCGGCCGATTGTTCAATTAATTTAACTTCAAAGTTCCAGTTAGTAAGATCAAATCCGTAATTGTTTGATTGAATCAACACAAGTGAAAAGTAGTACAATTCGTTGTACTATAGAAAATACACAATCTAGTTTCGAGCAACCACGTTTGTAGGTTTGTTGGCTAGGATTTGGGTCTTTCTAGTTTTTAATGTTGTTAACGGGTTAAATCCTATCGTTCGACTAGGGTTATTCGTTAATTAGGGATTATTCATAGCGTTCGCATATCTAGTCTATTATTAAGGAAAGATTAGGTTGGACGAGTTCTCTGAAGGCTATAACCAATATATTGCATGAATTAAAAGCTATTTTTGAATCAATGATCAATCCATGAAAATGTTTTATACATGTCTTTTTAATGCTCACAATATTTGCAAAATATACATGTCTTTATTTATTATAGTTAAGTGAATGAATACTACAAGAAAAAATAATGTTAGAGAGAAAAATATAAAATAATAACAATTTAAAATTTGTCACCAGTAATTTCATTAAGTGTCAATCCCTTGTATTTTGTCAATAATTAAATTTTTTAGCAACAACAACTTTTATACTGCCACATATTACTTAACGGTAACAAAAATTAATATTTTAGTTGCTACCATTAATAATTTGTGACAACCCTGTATATAGTGGCAACTTTGTGACTGAAAACACACTACTAAAAAAATTGTTTTTAGTGACCGAATTTTGTGACCGAACACATTCCGTCACAAAAAATGGAGAGTTGTGACCGCTTTTGTGACCGATTTTAGAAAAGAATGAAAATATTTTCGTGACTGCCAAATCGGTCACAAAAATGCAAATTTCGGTCACAAAAACCTATTTTCATTGCGGGAAATTGTGACGGAAAAATCGATCACAAAAACTAATCTTATTTGAGTAAATTGTGACCGAAAAATCAGTCACAAACACCGATCTCCTTTTAGTGAAATTGTGACCGAAAAATCGGTCACAAAAACCTATCTTCTTAAGTGAAATTGTGACCGAAAAATCAATCACAAAAACCTATCTTATTTGAGGCAAATTGTGACCGAAAAATCGATCACAAAATCCCATATTCTTTAAGTACAATTGTGACAGAAAAATCGGTCACAAAAACCTATCCTTATTAAGTGAAATTGTGACTGAAAAATCGGTCACAAAACCCTATCTTCTTAAGTGAAATTGTGATCGAAAAATCAGTCACAAAAGTCAATCTTATTTGAGGCAAATTGTGACCAAAAAATCGGTCACAAAATCCTATATTCTTTAAGTACAATTGTGACTGAAAAATCGGTCACAAAAACCTATCCTTGTTAAGTGAAATTGTGACCGAAAAATCGGTCACAAAAACCTATCTTCTTTGGGTAAAATTGTGACCAAAAAAATCGGTCACAAACACCTTTCTTATTTGAGGCAAATTGTGACCGAAAAATCAATCACAAAAACCTATCTTCTTTAGATAAAATTGTTACCGAAAAATCGGTCACAAAATCCTATCTTATTTGAGGTAAATTGTGACTGAAAAATTGGTCACAAAAACCTATCTAATTTGAGGCAAATTGTGACCGAAAAATCGGTCACAAAAACCTATCTAATTTGAGGCAAATTGTGACCGAAAAATCGGTCACAAAAACCTATCTTTGTTAAGTGAAACTATGACCGAAAAATGGGCCACAAAAACCTATCTTCTTTGAGTGAAATTGTGACCGAAAAATCGGTCACAATTACCTATCTTATTTGAGGCAAATTGTGACCGAATATTTGATTGAATTGAAGAAAATTTAGTCCAATTGGAAGAATAAAATTTGAGTAATAATCTGATTGAATTGGGAAAATTGAGTAATTGTTCAATTAAATTAAAGAAATCGAATAATTAGTCGAACTTAGATGAAAAATTGAGTAATTGGTTCAATTGACTTGGGGAAATTGAGTAGTTAAATAATGTAGTTGAATAACTTTGAATAATTGTTTCAATTAATCTAATATAATTGTGGAATTGGAGTAATCGGGTCAATGCACTGAATTACGAACAATGAGTAATTAGTCCGATGAAATTGAGGGGATTTTTGTAATTGGTTCAATTGAATTGGAGAAACTATATAAATTGTACAATTAAATAGCGTAATTGATATGTGGGATAGAGGGGAATTGAATTGAGTAATTAATCTAAGCAAATTGTGAAATTTGAGTAATTATACCAAATGAATTCCTTTTTTTTTTTATTGCAAGTGAATTTCAACGGATACTTTTCATTTTTCTATTAATATTTTTTTATTTGCAATGTATCATATATTTTTAAGTTAATGATAAATCAAAAGCTTCATTTTGATTTCCACTTTTAACCATGAAGATATTGAGATAAGGAATTGTGTTTTATTCGAATAGTGTAATTTTTTAAAGAAAATCATTTATTCTAATGGTCTACACCAATATCAGTTGCTTATTGTATAAAATTACTTGCATCAATGCATCACGTGGGAACATTTACATTTAAGTTGGTTTGAATTAGATAATTAATAATCAATACATTAGAAAACATTAATCTAAGCAAATTGATTGAATTGGAAAAATTGAGTAATTGTTCAATTAAATTAAGGAAATCAAATAATTAGTCGAACCTAGATATGGAATTGAGTTTGGTTTCAGTTGAAAATTTAAAAACTTTCCACGAAACACAAAATTCAAATAAGATGTTTCTCTAAATCTCTTCCCTCAAACCAAAAATATGAAAATATTTCTCTAAAGTTTGGTTTCGTGATAATTCACAAATAAGAATTTACGCAGAAATAAAACAAAATTTTTGATAAAGTCAAGATAAATGTAGAATTAGTAAAACTACTAAATTTACAAAAATTGATAAAATTTTAATGAAATTTATTTAGATAATTTAAAATTTGAATATCGCACATATAATTTAAATATAAGAAAAATCATTTCATGCACAAAGAGCATAGGTGGTGTAGTGGTTTGAAACCCTCACCTCAATCTAGAGGTCAAGAGTTCAAACCACATCAAGTGCAAGAGGAAATATTTCTTCCATGCTCAACATGTGGGGTCCTAAAGGGGTGGGGTTGGGGTCGGTGTGGGTCTATTCCCTTTATTTTGTGACCGAACATTCAGTCACTATTATTTTTTCTGTGACTAAACTTTCAGTCACAAATTCGGTCACAAAATAGTCGGTCACAGCTACAGTCACAAAAAAACTGTGACCAAGGTTTTCGTGACCGATTTATTCGGTCACAAAACTGTTTTTGTGACCGATTTAAGCCAAAATCGGTCACAAAATTGGTCACAAAAAACAGGTTTTCTAGTAGTGAAATGATCATTATGATTTTGTAACAAGATTTCATTGTCACTAAGTTGTCACTAAGTTGTCACCATATGCATGTCACTAATTATTAATTTCGTCACCTTATATACTATGCTTTCGTTATGGACAATATATGTTGTGTAAACTATTTTGCTGAAAAAATAAATTCTTTTGTCTTTAAGTGTGTATATTTAGTGAGAATTTTTTTTTGTTATCATTTGTTATATTGTTATTAATTCATTCATTTTCTCGTAGTGGGATATCCGTATAGTAAATTTGTTGTATTGAAAACGTAGGCACGCATAAAAAAATGAAAGAAATTCGCAACGATATATAATCAAGAAACAGGCACACGCAAAGATCTTTATTCCATGAAATCGAAATTTTCACCACAACAAGAACACGTGGACCATATACATATAATTTAAACAAGTGTTCATAGTGAAAACATTTATTGAATTAAGTTCTTCGATATTTCGGCATGTCGTTTTAGTTGGTGAGAAGGTAAGCATCCACTAGAGTAGACCCCATGATTGCGAGTGGAGGATAGAGTTCAGGAGGCGGGGTAAGAGGAGTCGCTTTCTCATACGCATAAGTCCATTTGGCCAAACCATCGCTGCAATTAAGCGTGGTACCGAAACTCTTGTAAAGCACCAGGACATCTCCTTCCAGGACAGTAAACGTCAAGGATAAAGCAACATCATCTACTGCCGCTAGCAGAACCTTTGCAGTCACTGAAATTCCTCCTACACCATTATTATAAAGAAAATCAGCAAAAACCATTTCATACGCATACATATCCAGCCTAGCTAGTTGTCATTTGGGTTTGTTAGAGTAGTGCCCAGCAAGCCAATATATTTTAATTTGTTAATTACTCTTTGTATCAAACAGTCTATTTGATTAAATAATAAATTGAAAGTTTCACACTTTATGGCCATCTTCATCACATAGCATTAGTTATATTATTTATATTTAATATATGTGGTTGAATCTCTATGATCACATTTAAGCTATGGGACTTGGCTTCACATAGAGATGGAAGTCTTGAAACAAGTCTCTAAGGCGTGATCAAAATTACTCCAAGTCATTGAGTCTAATAGAGACTGGGGTATCGACCTGACTCACTAAAAGACTTGCATTTATGACGTATCTCAAATGGGAGGATGTCTTGTTTCATGGATATCGAGTGTAGTGACACTCGTATGCATAAATGGGTGCTCATTAGGGAATGAGTTCACTGAGAATCCCACATGGAAACTCCTAAATGGGAATAAAAGAATTAGGAAAGTTTCCGAACTTATGACGTGCTTTAACTAGTCCTTAGACTTGAGATTTCATAGTAATCTTGTATATGGGCATTTATACTTTGATATAGGCGTCGACTCCATGGCGAGTCTTAGTACTCCTATATTGGGTATAGGTCTCCCATATATGGAGACTAGTGAAAGTCAATAAAGGATTCGTTACTCGCCTAGTTGAGCGAGTGAGTTTTCCATACATTCTATTGTAATTAGTTGAGCGAATGAGTTTTCTAAGTCAATTGTCAAATGGATTATTTAAATAGAATTATGAGAATTGAGGTTAATTGGATTTCTCAAATCCCATGTCCCAAACCTCAATCGGAAAACTAGACAACGAAGGGATCGTATTTGCACGGTAAGTCATAAGTAGAAAGGTTCGCGCTAATACTTCACCTATTGACTAGGTATTCGTGGGCTTGTTGCAAGACATCGACCACGATGGATGTGGACCATTAATTAGAAAGGGTTCTAATAAAATGGTGATTGATTAAATGAGTTTAATTAATCATAGATAATTTTATTATCTAAAATATTGCTTTAATTGCAAGCCCGTCGCTAATCGATTGGTGAACCTAAGGGGTCACACACAATAGTTGACCAAGCACCTGAGCATATGAATTGATTAATGTTGATTAATCAAATTGAATTGATTAATGAGATCAATTGAATTGAGGGCTAATTCAATTGACCTATCTCATTAAATTGGTGGATAGGAATCAATTTGGGAAATTGATTTGGAAATTAATTGATTAAGAATCAATTAATGAAATTGATTTGAAATTAGATTTCAATTAATTTATTAATTGAAATAAGATTTCAATTTAGGACTAAATTGAAATTTGATTTTAATTTAAGAACTAAATTGAAGTAAGTTTTCAATTAAGGACCAAATTAAAATATGATTTTGATTTGGGGATTAAATTGAAATTAGAATTAAATTAATTTTGAATTAATTTAATATTTTAATTTAATTATAGAATTTCAAATTGACTATAAGACTATGAGATAAGTCTTCTAGTTGATAAATGAATTCTAGTAGATAAATATGCTAAAAGAGAAATAAAACGTGATAAATGTTGGAAGTTGTATGAGAACTAGGAGTTGGACTCCTAGTGGTATAGGCATCCGGCCAAATGAAGGATTATAAATACCCCTTGGATTGTTATGCATAAGAGACACACAAGGAATTTGAAAAGAAAGAATTTCTTTTCTATCAAAATCAAGGGGCCGAAAATCAAGAAACAAAAGTTTGTTTCCCCTTTTTTTCCTTCTGTACCGTCACTCTCCCTTTTATCTCTCTTTAATCATTGTTTAGTTCTTAATTATTGTTTAGTTGATAAACAATTGATTAAGAATTAACTATAGAGTAATCCACCCTCTTCCAATGAGCCCATATACTAAGTGTTAGTATAAATTCATATATATATTCCGGTTTAAATCCAAGTCTTGCATAGGATTTAAATCGTGGTGTGGTTAACGTGTGGATACGTTTAGAGGGAAAACAATTGGATTCCTACGAAAGCGCGAACGGTTCGTGATAGTTCGGAAACGTGAGCCGCGTATTTGAATACGCTCTATTCCCTACGACAACAGGAGTGCGAAAAGGTAATTAAAACTACTAAACTTGTTTAAACGATTTGGTTATTAATTTGCATAGTAGATCCGCGTCACAATAGTCACGGGACAAATATAATTAGCATATAATATATTATATGTTTATATAAAATTTTAATATTCCGCTGCGTATACGTCCCAGAACCTATGTAAAACTAACAGGGTTAATTTAGAATTCCTTGCCGATCGTTCTAAACAGCCCAGCTAAAACTATAAAAATAGTCATTGCCCTTTGCCAGTGTTCTCATATTCTTTTTTATCATAAAAAGAAAAGAAATTGATTAATGTTGCATGGTCGATTATGTACTTCCTATAGTTGTGTGTCCCCACACAAATTAACGTTTCCTCTTAATTTTAAAATTTGGTTAAAATTTATAAGATTTATCGAAAATTTTGAATAATATCATCCATGCATACAAGAGCAAATTATCAAAAAGAATTTTTTTTTTTTTTTTAAAAATCGAGGCCTTTTCTCCTCCATCCCGCCTTGTAAAGAGCATCTTGATTTTTGGACTCCCACTTTCACTTTAAGAAAAAATAATATTATTAACAAAATTTAAAAATGACAATATAAAAATTATCACTAATAATTATATTAAATAACAATACCTTATATTTTGTCACTAATTAAATTTTTTTTGGTCACAACAATTGGTATGATGTCACAGTATCACTCAATACTTACAAGGATTAATGTTATAATTATCATCATTGATAATTAGTGATATGCATATAGTAACAAGTTGGTGATAATAAAAATTATTATTAGGATTTTGTGAAAGATTCTATTATTATTAAGTTGTCACAAAATGTGTTATTAATTGTCAATTTTGCACTACATTATTATCTTTTTACGCTATGTTGTCACCATTGACATTGTGCAAATTATATTTTGTGACAAAATAAATTTATTGTCACTAAATGTATATAATTAATGATAATTTTTTCATTATCACTTTGTATATATATTGCATCAATTCACTCATTTTCTTGCAGTGTTGTAAGACATCCTGTGAGACAATCAAAGGAAAAACCTGATGCTAATTTAATTTCATCAACTATTTATTGATTGTGGACCCAAAACTAAAATATTGGTGCACTATAGCATTAATATATCAATAGTAGAAATCATATGAAGAAGTAAATGCGATTATTTTTATGTATGTATTCATCTTACCAACAACATAAGTCCACAGGAGGACATTGCCGGGGGTCCCTAGTTCGCCTTCGAGTACCTTAACGTTAGTGAAAGCTGCTGGATATATTTTCACAAGGTCAGGCATGTATAGAACTTCCCAGGTGGAGATTTTATCGGAGCGTTGGCAACGAGGGTCTCTATCTGGTTTGCCATATTAACAATCGGAATAGCTATTTATTTTCCTTGATACAAAGATTTAATTAGTACGTAGAGATCAAACAATTCATCGGGAATTTATAGTTGCCAGGACAGATAATTAAATCGTTTATGGTTTTAAATATGATGTAATTTTCCACCTAATGACACTTGTTTATTGTTAATATGAAATCCATGAAAAATCTTAGCTAGGGATACGTGATAGTTTATAGATTTACTTAAATATTAGAACAAGATATATACATGTATATATATAAATCGTTTATGGTTGTACCTAAAACGACTTGCTACCAAAAATGAAAAAATCTAGTCGGTATCCTGTCAATTAAATAAAATCATGGTCCATTAATTAATTTCCTGATGCATTCAATATATACCATACTTTTGTATTTATTCCGAGTAAATAAAATTGGTTGTATCTATATATTTAAGATTTGGATACGATTCTACCATTATCATTAGAACAAGCTTATATTTTTTGATTAGGTTTGGGGCCAAATGGAGCATGATTGATATATACGTCTTATTTCACATATGTTAAATTAACGAATTTTCTTTTCTTTTTTTCTTTTTGGCCAAAGTATTTGGATAAATCAGTATATATTTTAATCAAATAATTTGAAAAACATTTTAAGGGAAACTTACATTTGTAAAATTCAAACATCCTACTTTGAAACTTGTAAGCTCTTCTGTCAAAATAAAAGCGGAACAATTTTAAATAGCTTAGAAATCAGACCCGCCAAACACATCTTAGTCCAATACTCATTCTAATCTACACTCTTATGATATAAGTAAGGGCAAATTATGTTTATACCCCTTTAGATATGGTGTAATTATAAATTAGTTTCTCTTATTTTAAAAATTACAATGACCTGCTTGAGAAATGTATTAGTTTAACAAAATTCATCTTTTATCAATGAGAGGCATAATTACAAATTGTATTTCTATTATTTTCAGCAGGTTTTTGATATGCATTCGTATGGCCTCAACAAATCGAAGATGTAAAAAATATATATGAAGTCAATTTAAAAAAAAAAATAGTAGTGGTATCGAATTATAGTTGGTGATGGTTATAGTGGTATAAAGTAAAATTATTTCACACAAATCACGCAAAAAAGTGATTATGAATAGAGTTAGTAGCCATCTAAACGTTATTGCCAACTGAGTAACCGGACATATTCATCACCAATATTTTTGTTTGAGTAAAACGGTTGGTTAACACACTAGACAAGCTAATCACACCAACTGAGTAACCGGGAACATTCATAACCAATATTTTTGATCACGTAAAAAGGTTGGTTGTGATTAAGATTGGCCAATAATTAAAAAAAAAGACAGAAAAATGCAAAAATAAAAAATCAATAAAACTCTCCACTTTATTACTCTTCTGATGAAGGATGCGTGATGTCTAGTGTGATTATATTTTATTTTTTTCTTTGAGTTGATTTGCAAATCGAACTTGTTTGTTAACACCACCAGAAAACAACAAAATAGTCACGAATTTTTAGCCACGGATAAAATCGATTGCTAATAGTTACGGAATTAGCCACGGATTCTGAAAAAATACGAAAATATCTAGCCACGGATTTTTTCGTAGCTAAATATGAAAAAATCCGTGGCTATATAAATTTTTTTTAAAAAAATATAAATGTTTTTAGCCACATATAAATTCGTGGCCATAAAATATAATTTTTTAATTTTAAATTTATACTTTAGCCATGATTTTATCCGTGGCTAAATTTTTTTAAAAAAAAAATATTTGTCATCTTGGACACGGATAAAACCGTGGCTAGTAAATACTTTATTTTTTCAAAAAAAAAATTATATATTGGCTACTATTTTATCCGTGACTAAATTAAAAAAATATTTTTTTCCACCTTGGTCACGGATAAAACCGTGCTAGTATATATTTAAAATATTTTTTTTAAAAAAATTTATATATTGGTCATGGTTTTATCCATGGCCAAATTTGGAAGAAAATGTTTTTTTTTTAAATTTTGGCCATGGATAAAACCGTGGCTAGAAAATATTTATTTTGTTTTTTTTGAAAAATGTATATTGACCACAGTTTTATCCATGGTTAAATTAAATTATTTTTTCCACTTTGTCCACGGATAAAACCGTGGCTAGGATACATTTAGATTTTTTTTTTGAAAAATTTATTAATTAGCCCCGGATTTATCCGTGGCTGACTTTGGGGGAAAAAAGAATTTTTTTCCCATCTTGGCCACAGATAAAACCGTGGCCTAGGAAATATTTAATTTTATCTTTAAAATATATATATAGTTTGGCTATAGATTTTTCCGTGGCTAAGTCAATTTTTTAATTTTAAATGGCTCACTTAAATCGCCCGATTTGACATTACGGGGTACAAAAAGATTTAAGCCATTTCAAAATCATATTATTTTCATCATGATTATTATATTTTCTCATCTTATGTGTTAAAAATTACAGTTTACTTAACGAGAGTACATTTTTCTCTTTCAGTGATATATATGAATGACTTCGTAGCCCGATGTCAATTATACTAAGGTCAATTAACTTATATAAGAATTATCAAAAAATGGATTTTCAAACAATTGATTAGTTTTGAAGATGTATTACTCCAATCGTAAGGTCCCATCAAATCTAATTAACAAAAACGCACGATTCAGAAAAAGTCAACATAAATATTTGACCCTTAGCCACGGATAAATCCGTACCAAATAAATAATTTTATTTTTTTAAAAAAAGGGTCTTGGCAATGGCCAAAGGTGGAAATTTAATAATTTTTAAATTGGAGAGCTTAGCCACGGATTTTTCTATGGCTAAGTCAAAAAAAAATTTAAATGCTTGAGTTAGCCGCGGAAAAATACGTGGCTAAGGGCAAAAAATCTATAGCTAAGTGTTTGTATATAACCAACACTTAGTCATTTTCAGATCTTGTTTTTCTTATCCTCCTAAAGGTACCCTACCCCCTCCCTCGACGCTGCCGCCCCCTTCTCCCTCCCCCCTCCCCTCCCGGGGCCGTCATTGGCCTCCACCAACCCCTCCCCTTCCCCCATCACGCTGCATCCCCCCTCCTCCCACCGTCGCACCGGCTTCCCCCTCCCTCAGTCGCCGCTAGCTCCCCCACCCCACTGTCGTGCAGCGGCTCCCCCCATTCCCAACCGTCGAGCGACCTCCCCTTACCCTCCCCCCACCCTCCACCAGCCCCCCCCCCCTCCCAAAGACACACACACACTTTATTGTTATTTTTAGGTTTTTATTTGTTTGAGACAAAATTTTAATTTTGTTTGTTATTTTGGTGTATTTGAACCTATTTGTAGGCTAATATTATAAAACAAATTGTGGAAGTGAAGTTTTGACAAAGTATGAATTGTTATGATTTTTGTTGAGGTAAATTTTATTTCGAACAAGTTTAGATTATGAATTGTTATATATGAACTAGTTTGTTTGGATTAGCCATTGTTATAATCTTGTTTTGGATTATGAACTTTTATGAACAACTTTGGAATATGGATATTGTTATGAACAAGTTTGTTTGGATTATAGATTAATGTTAATCGCCCAATATTGTTTGGATTAGGGATTGTTATGAACAATTTATGTTGGGGTGAATTTTGTTGTTGAGGTGGGGTTAAAATTGGCTGAAATATTTTTGATAGGAAGCATGTTGAACAATGTTTGAAATAGTTTGCTTAGTTTTAAGTTTTTATGGATTGTACCATTAATGAAGCATACTGAACAAATATTAATGACAAACGACCTTCTATCTAGATATGAAGTCCAGCAAACATGTTAACTTATCTTCGTTTTATGTTTACAAAATATGGATATACAGGAAATTCGAGGTTGGATAATAGGTTAACTATTGATCTAAACGGTCTCAATCAATTTATTTAATTCGCAACAACATAGCTGCAGTATATAGCTTATAAAGGCCTTATTAGATGTCCGTATTGGAAGTGTACTAATAGGAAATATAAGGATATTAGTAATGTGCATTGCGATTTGATAAAATTTGGGTTTCAACGTGAGTATTAGTGTTAAACTTCACATGCAGAGTTAGCTCCTGAAACTCAAAATGTGGAACTCGGTGGTGCTAGTTCTTCGAATCAGGCTAATTTTCTGTATAGGCTCAATAATTACGAGAATTTGGCATATGATGCTATGGGTGTGAATTCATTTTACCATGGTATGTATTATCGTCCCCATTTAAATGTCGACGTGAGTCATGATACCGAAATTGAGCGAAACAATATCCTAATATGCAAGCTCAATAGTTTTATGACATTATTAGAGGTTGCGCAATGACCATTGTGGTGAGGTTATGATACTCAGACGGAGTTATCAATAACTCTTCAAAAGATGCAATTAAAGTCCAACTACAATTTATCTCAGTGTTGTTTTGATCGAATGGCAGAACTTGTGAAGTCGTCAAATCCATCGGATAATCATGTTCCTAACAACTATTATGAAGCAAAAAAAAAAAATAGTTAAGAAGTATATACTTCCTATTCGATAAACAGTCCAGGTTTTAAAACATTGTAAGAAAGTATATATGTATTTATTAAATTCAGGCAATCTTGAACTATTATATGCTAGTATTTTTAATTAATTAATTGTGTTTATTATTCTATACTTTTTTAATATTTTTGAAACTTTTAGTTTTACTACCGTCTTTGTTTTATTTATGCGGCATGCATATGTGAGTATTAATGATTAATTCTCCATTTTATGTTAATTTTTTAATATAAATTCATTTTTTAATTTTTAATTAATTTATTTGCCTATGGTTCTAAATGTTTTGAAAGGTTTGTATAGTTCATGCATGAATGATTAAATGCTAATAGCTTTCCGTTCGAAACTGTTTTACGGATTTATTTTTTGAAGTTTGTTTTGGTGGCGTATTGTAACTTGATCCATATTATCTATACTTTTATACCACAATGTATTATCTATACTTTTTTTTATAAAACACTAGAATCTTTTAATAACTATCTTGGTGTCTTTAGTATTCATTTTTTTCCTCCTCTTTTCTCTCACATTTTTTCACTCTCTCACTCTCTCTTTCTCTCTCACTCTCTCTCTCTCTCACACACACTCATCTCCCATTTATTCAATATTTTTTTCTCTTTTTATATTTATTTTCAATCATACAATTTTATTTTTTACAAGCTATTTCATATAACTTATGATAATTTAATAAAGATATGTCAAAAAATTCTAAAATTGTATACATAGAACAAATTTAGAAAATATTGTATTTTAATTCTAACAAAATCTGGTCATATAATTAAACAAAATTTGATTATATAATTAAATTTTATTATTTTTATATTTTGCAAACTCATCTAATGTGCCACTCGGCTAGTATTATCTATACTTTTTTTTTTCTTTGCTGTGAGAGCACCACTTAACTATTTATTTTTGATCTCTCAATTTCTTTTAGCTTGTAATATTTTTTTTGGGAAAAAAAACCCATTTCTCTCTCCTTATCTATCCTCTTCCACAGTTCCACGTCCTCTCTCTCGTTCTCTCTCTCTCCCCCTCTTTCATCTCCCACTCTTCAATGTATTTCCTTACTTTTTCTAGTAATTGTTTTCTTAATCTATTTTAATTTTTTTTAAATTTTTATTTATCATTTTGTCCACAGGTTTGCTTTCTATATTTTATTTACCGCTTTAAGTATTCCTTTGGGTTTAATATATATAACCAATGTCAACAATCGGTAGTGTTTCACAGTTGAATTATTGTTATTTCATTTTTTTTTTTTAAATTTTATTTGTAACGTCAAATTTAAGTTTTGCTTATTTCCAATAAGAGGGAAGATTTATAGGTTCCTTTTTAAAATTCTACAACTTATCTCATTAATTGGATAATAAAAATTGCAAATTTTTAATTTATTGTTTACTCATTTCCTAATTCATAAATACTGGATAGTGTATTAAATGTCGTAATTTATTTATTTATTTATTTCTCAGCTTCTTGCATCGTTTTTCATGACAAATGAGCAAATTACAAGTTCATGGCTGCTCATATGTTGGAAAAAAATAAAAAAAGAAAGAAGGAAAGTGTACTTCATTTTTCCTCTTGATTTTCTGGATGAAGTAATTCTCGATAGGTTGAAGATGAAACCCTGCTGTATGATACGAGGTAAAGATGGGTACGGTCGATGTTGCACCTGGTGCAGTGCACCAGGTGTACTTTTAACAGTAAACCCCCAGCGGCATGAAATGTATGAAATCATTTTTAATTTCTTGGTGTGTAGTACTATATAGGTGTATATGTGTGGATTCCTAATAACACCATGTTCGTCTTGCTAATTGTTAACTAAAAGAAGTTTATGAACTTTAAATTTTATCAAACACAATTACAGCTTACGAATTATGAAACTGACTTACGAAATACTAGATCATATTTTACACAAATACTTTGATAACTTATCTTAAAAATTAGACATATGAGTCGAGCATACCAAAAAATAAAAAAAAAAGCCATACGAGTTTATAATTAGCTACAAAAATATATCCTACGAGTTTATAATTAGAAACTACCAAGCAACCAGTGAAACAATGATGATACGGTCCCAATAATCACATGCACAATCAATTACTACTTTAATTTTTAGCAAAACTCAACAAAAATGCTTTTGTTTATTTAATTAACTGGCAGAAGGCAAATATATATGATATCCATCAATCACATGTATTTAGGAATATAGCCACCAAAAATTAAAATTTTCAAAATAGTTATTAAGAACAAAATAATCATTGGATCATTACATAATATGATTATTTTTAGTGACAAATGTATGATTTTTGTGTTACTGATCATCACATAACTAATATTCCTTTCTTTCATTAATTAAAAAAAAAAAGAAAAGAAAAGAAAAGAAAACTAATATTCCTTTTCCTAGCTCTATTGCGTAGGAAAAAAATATTCTTAAAAAGGAAAAAAACAAATATATACCGTTATTGTTTTAATAAAAACTAACTAATAAAACAATATATAGAACACTCGAATTTAAGTTGAGATTTCATACATTTATTTTATAAATATACAAGCACACACATAAATGTGTACAGAGTCGGCAAGTACATAAAAAGGAACAAGCACGCAAACATCTTTATTCCATAAAAGTTCGAAATTTTCACAGCAACAAGAAGATTTCCCCCCAGATCACAATGCCTCGATTTTTTTTTTTGGCACATAATTTTAGTTGACGAGGAGGAAAGCATCCACAAGAGTGTTGAGAGTAACCGCGAGGGGAACATAGAGTAGAGGAGCAGGGGTGAGCAGAGTAGCTTTCTCAAACGCGAAAGTCCATTTGGCCAAACCATCACTAACAGCAAGCGTAACCTTGAAACTCTTGTAAAGCGTCAGGAGATCTCCTTCCTCCACTGTAAAAGTAATGGACTTTGTACCATCATCTATCGCCTCTATGACGACCGTCGCGCTCAATGAAACCCCTCCTATCAATAATAATAATAATAATAATAGTTAACCATGTAAGTGAAACTAGAAAATTAATGCAGCCTATAATTGATCATATATCAATATTACTAGAATTAAGATAATGAAGTAGAACTAGTAATACAAGTGTTCTAATTAATATATGAGTCTCACCAAGTGTATAACTCCATCGCTTGCGGCAACCCACAGTCCCTTCCTCTCCTTCTAGCACCACAACTCCTTGGAAAGCTGTTGGAAATATTTTGACGATGTCATTCATGTTAAATTTAAAGAAATTATAAAACTTGTCAGCTGGGCATGTTATCGGGGAGCTGGCAACTAGGGTATCTATCTTATTTGCCATATCGACAATTAATGAAACTAGCTAGTTACTAAACCAGACTTGATACGATATTGATTTGGTGCATAGAGTTGCAAGAGCTCTTCCCAATTTATAGTCTCGAGCCAGGAAAATTATTGCCCAAGCTCGATTTTGTCGCACCTAATTAATTATGTAGCAAGTATTAATACATTTGTCATGTGATTGATCACTCTCTCTAAACTGTACATCAATCATATAATAAGTGTAAAACACACACCGCGTAATTAATCCTAATATAACCAAATTTGATGCGGACAAGAATTTTCCCTCCACGATAGATTATTTAATGGGATAATTACTCCCACTACCCTTGAGTTACAAACAACACCCCATTGTATCGATAATATATACATATTTACAAATAATAAATATTTATATAAATATATTTGCACATTTTTTAAATGTATATACATAATATAAATATATCTAAACATAATATACAAAAAATATAATATAAAAATTATTTATAAAAAAAAATATATATATATATATATACACCAATGGTTGACGGCCCTGTCGGCCGCCGGAGACAGAGGGAGACGAGAGAGAGAATACAGAGGGAGGGGGGGGGAGAGAGAGAGAGAGAGATGAGGGAGAGGAGAGAGAGATATAGCCGAGGGAGTAGAGAATACTACACTATCCTCCATCCTCCATCCTCCATCCTCCACCGCCATCTGCGCCCGCCATCCACCGCCTCCATCCACCGTCCGATCTATAGTGAGAGGAACATATACCGAGAGAGAGAGAGAGAGAGAGAGAGAGAGAGAGAGAGAGATACAGACGAGGGAGAGCAGATCAAGAGAGGGAGAGGGGGGAGAGAAACCCTTCGTCGGCCGCCGTTGTCGCCTATCGCCCGCCATCTCCACCCGCTGCCGCTAGAGAGAGAGAGAGAGAGGGAGAGCGATCTCAGATCCCGATCTGAGAAAAAAGAAGAAAAAAGAAAGAGAGAAAAAAAAAAAAAAAAAAAAAAAAAAAAAAAGAGGAAGAGGAAGATTGGGATGGGGGCATGGTGGTGGTGTGAGTGACGGAGTGAGGCGGCGATGGAGGGGGGTGGTTCGAGTGAGGCAGCGACGGCGGCGACGGTGGAGTGAAGGGCGGCGGCGTTTTGGTGGTGGTGGGAGTTAGGGTTTTGTTCGAAGAAAATGGTAATTTTTTCCCAAAAATATTAAGGAGTGGTATTTTGATCAATTCAGTCATATTCTTATTTTTTTATTTTTTAAAATAAATTTTTTTTCAAATTTTCAAGAGGCAAAATAGATATTGTATTACTTTTATCTATTTTGCCAATAAATTCACAAAATTTAGAGAGTATTAATAACTATCGATACAAAAAGATATTATTTATAATTTGATCTAAATTCAAGAGTGGTGAGAGTAATTATCCATTATTTAATTGTTATGGTTGTATATATATGAGTGAACCTTCCACCTAGTCATAATTGGTTTGGTACGATGACATCCAACAAAATCTTCGCTAAAAGATTCTTTGTTTTCTACTTAAATAACTGAGAACAGGATAAGATATCAAAATTGGCAAAGAGTATTATTGTCTAGTCAATTTTCCTTCCTGATAGCCAGTTTTATTTTCCACAATTTTACATGGTAATTCTCTGTATAAACGGTAATTAATGTTGTACGTACTATAGTATGAAGGGCAATTATTTAACTTATTAGTAATTTATCATATTTTCTTACTTATTTTTTAATTCACTATGTTTGTAAATCTTGATCCTTTAATTCAAAATTATTTTAGATTAAAAAAAAAGTACAATTATATTTCAGAGATAGTGCTTATAGAAATTGTCTCAAATCAACTTGTTTGGTGTGAGAGCTAGCTAATTGGGCCCTTATTCATTCGCAAATTGGTCTACCATATGAGTGGAGCTTGATTATCGTCGATCGATGACGTCAAAATTAGTGAGTGTTTATAGACAGACAAATCCAGCGCAGTCGATATGGCATTTCTAAAATTATAGTTGGACTTTGTCGACAATTATGGGACCTTTTAAAAAAATAACACAAAAACATTATTGTTTAATAATCTGATATGAATTTTTTAAAAAGAAAAAAAAAATAACATGAGTTTACAGTACCAATATCGACTTGTCTAGAAATCGACATTGAGACTGTCGACTATAATTAAAATATTACCTAATTTGATTTTAGATAAAAAAAATTAAAATTAAAATTAAAGAAGACGTTGCATAGCGAGCGTCACCTTATGAATTTTTTTTTTATTTGTCAATGTGATGAACAGTAACCGCGGCAGATCACATTAAATGCTCGGACTGTGCGGCTGACTTAGGGAAAAGTGTTTACTGTGATGAACAGTAACCGCTGCGATGAACAGTTGTCGGGTACTGCGATAAACTGTAACCAATCCATTAAATTTTTTATAAAAAAAAATTATATGTAGTTGTATGTAATTTTTTGATGATATATGTTGTGTTGTATTTTGTGTTAATTTTTTTTGTTGAAAAAATTTGGAGATATTAATTATTTCAATTTTTTTTTGTAATTTTTCTGTTTTTTTATTATTTCAATTTTTGGTTTTTTTATGTTGTAATATGATAATGGAAATGATATTTTGTTATATGTAATGATATTTAAAATCAAAAATAAATAATACAAACTTTATCTTAATACAAACTTTATTTTAATACAAATTTTGTGTAAAATTACAAACAAATAATACATCAATATTGTTGCCGAGATGGTTCAGGTTAATCTTCTTCTCTTTTATATTATTGTCGCGCACGCAATTGAGGCCAATCCATCTCGTTTTGGATACGAGTAGTTATATCACGGCCTTGCCTTCTCCTTGCTCATAACTTAAGATTATGTACTAGCTCGAACGAAGTATCTGGTCAGTATGACTCACCCCAAACTGAGTAGAACTTACCCTTATGCGTATCCAAATAATGATCAGTCTCGTAATACCAAGGCATGCATTCAGATTATAGATGCCCAAAAGATTTTGATACTTTGACAATATGTGAACAAGATATTCCTGTCTTGGGTGTCGACTTCTTTAATTAGAAAAAAAAAATTGAAGAAGTAACACAATGTCGACTTCATTATTTTAATAAAAACTATTATTTTTTGCAATCCAAATTTGATGACCCCATTACTTTAATTAAAAAAATTGGGAGTCTCGCTCAATTTTCATTTTTTTTTAAATTTTATAAATTATTATTTTAATATGAGTCGACATCGTGAATATTGACTCTCTAAAATTATGTTATTTTTTTAATTTGTTTTATTTTTATGTCAAAAAATTAAATAAAAAACCCTATTAGGTCAAATTTGAAAAAATTCCACACTTATGAGGTCCACGTATTAGGTTAAGGTGGGTGGAACTTTAAATCACATATGGATCGTGTTATCACCACAATGCTGAATTTTCTTCAAGTTAATTTATTTAAAATTTCAAATGGTAGATGTGGCTAAGAGAATATTTGCTAAATTTGTAAGCTTTTTTTGAAGTGTTTTGTTATTTTCTTTTATCGGAAAATTTTATAAACTCCAATGCTCTTCCTTCCCTTAGTTTTGTATGAAAAATCTAATAAGCTATATCTAGTTTAAGTAATAATACACACATACTAACTTTCAATTTCCTTCATTTTAAGAAATATTTATATATAGGACATCAATAATCATGTTTTTCTTGCTTATCGTTGATTTATTTTTACCAAACATAATTATAATTTATAAATTATGAATAAGAATTACAAATTACTGGATTATATTTTATATAAATACTTTGATAACTTATTTTTAAAAGAAGGCATGAAATGATTAGCTACAAAATATACCTTACAAGTTAATTTTAGAAACTTATAACCCCTTAATAAGCCGTTGACGATATATTCACAATAATCAACCGTACGTTTCGTTTGAGTTGCTGGTGGGCTTGAAACATATGTACAATCAACTACGTTAATTGCAAGATTAGCAAAACATTATCTGGATTCGGGCTGAATTATTCTCAAACTCAATAAAGATTCATATATATGTTTATTTATGAATATAGCTAGCGAAAATTAAAATTCTTAAGACAGTTATTAAGAACAAATAGTCATTGGATCATTGTGAGTTGTGATAATTATATATATATAGATATATATATATATACACATATTTTATTGTTAGTGACGAGTCATGCATGAGTTTTGTGTTATTGATTGTAAAAATTTAGACAATTATTATCACCATTTAAATTGGTTGCATCAATACTAATATTGCTTTAAAAAATTCTGTCATTCATAACAACTCTAAACATTGTCATATGACTTCCTTTCTTAGCTTCTATTACTTAAATATATATATGTATTATTAAAAGGAAAATATTAATCAAATATATCATTACTATATTAATAAAGCTGACTAATAAAACAATATATATAACAATATTGAAAAAAAAATTAAACAATGTGCAGAACATTCAAATTTAAGTTTAGGCGTAAAATATTTATAATATAAGCACACACATAAAATGTACATTGTCGTGAGGAAAGTAAATGACAAAGAAGCAAGCGAGCAGAGATCTTTGTTCCATAATGTTGGAATTTTTACAACAAGAAGAAGACTTCCCCAACTACATATAACTCAAACAAGCGATCACAATGCCTCGATTTTTTATTTTTTTTTTGGCACACAATTTTAGTTGATGAGGAGGTAAGCATCCACAAGAGTGCATACAGTGACGGCGAGGGGAATATAGAGTTCAGGAGGAGGGGTAATCAAGGTTGCTTTCTCAAAAGCAATAGTCCATTCTGCCAAACCATCACTAACAGTAAGCGTGCTCTTGAAACTCCTGTAAAGCTGCATAACATCTCCTTCTAGCACAACAAAAGTTATGGACTTTGCACCATCATCAATTGCTTCTATTGCAACCTTTGCAGTCATTGGAACCCCTCCTATAATAATAAGAATAATAAATAACCAATGTTTAATCACGTTTGTCAAGTGAAATAAAATTGTTCGCCAGTGTGAAACTTATAAAAAAAAAATTTCCTTTATGTTGTCTTGGGAAAAAAATGTCTGAATACTTTAAGTTTGACTACTAGAATTCGAATTCAATCCATGATTTAAGCATAAATTGAAAAAATAATAGTATGAAGTAGGACTATAAAAGTCTCACCAAGAATATAACTCCATTGCTTGACACAACCCACGGTCCCTTCCTCTCCTTCGAGCACCTCAACCCCCGTGAACGCTTCTGGAAATATTCTCACTACATCGTTCATGTTGAATTTAAAGAAATTATAATACTTGTCAGCCGGACATTTTATCGGGGCGCTGGCAACTAGGGTTTCTACCTTATTTGCCATAATTATAAACTAATTAATTACATAACAAGGCTTGGTAGGATAGATGATTTAGTACATGGAGTTGCAAGAGTTCTTCAAAGTTTATAGTCACCAGGATAGATTATTTAATTGTTATGACTTATAATTGTATATATATATGATTGTACCTTTCACCTAATTATCCCTGGTTTAATTTTGGTATTATGATATCCAAGAAAATCTTCGCTAAAGATTTCTGATTGTTTACTTAAGTAATTAAGAACAGGATAAGTATATCAAAGTTGGCACAGAATAATATAGTCAATTCTCCAATCCTTTTCCACAAGTTAACAGGGTAATCCTCTACGTTAATGGTATTTAATGTTTTCCGTAGTATAGTATCATGGTAAATTATTTAATTTGTTAGTAATTTATCATATTTTCTTAAATATTTTTTTAATTTACTAACTCTTTTTTAGTTTGTGTGTCTTCTGGCAGATCTTAATGGTGACAAAGGGGACCCATGCGCCCCCCCACCCCAACACAAAGGTTGAAAAATTACATAATTAATTACTCTATTAGTTGTCATATATGTATAATTAATGACCAATTATAATTAAAAAAGAAAACCATCACAATTTAAAAGCTCATTAATCCATTATCCATGACCCAATATGAATATATAGAAAAAATATAAAATTTTGATCTATTTTTATTCATTACAATTAAGAGTCCCTTCACAATTTTAAAGTTCAATAGTCAACTAACCATAATCTACAACAATTTAGATCTTCTACTATATAATTGTCCTATATTTTTTTCTCCACTTATCATCAATACACTTCATGTGTATTACTTAATGGTTAAAAAAACAAAAGAGTGCTATCAAAAGAAAGGAAAAAAAAAAAGAGAATCTTTAAAAAAAAACTTTGTTCAGTCATTCTAATAAAAATAAATTAAAAAAAAAATCTCTCATTGAATACTTTCAAATTCTTTGTGATTTACTCACGTTTTAATTTAATATAAAGCTTTTTCAATAAATTCCACTCCTAATTAATTTGGCCCCCTCAATAATTTGAGTCAAGGTCCACCGTTGTGTATCTATATCTATATATATATATATATATATACTATTAAGAAAGTTGCGCTACCCCTCTAAGTAATTATTTGTCTAAATTGGACCTAATAAAATGTTCAATTCAATATAGAATGTATATCATTCAATGACGAACCAATATATATAAATTTAATAAGATTGAATTTATAAAAATTTCGTTACAAAATACCTTATCACTAATTACTTTTTTAATTCCCATCACATATACCTTAAATCTGTGATAGAATTTGTCCGTCATGAAATTTCCTTTAGCCAATAGTGTGCGTTCTTGTAGTAATTCCAAATTATTAGTTTTTAATTTATTGTCTTATTTCTCTTTCTTTTTTGCGCCTCTCTCTCTCTCTCTCTCTCTCATATTTTTCCAAACATGCTATTCTGTTGATAAATTCAAACAACTATATCCTATTACGTGCATAGACATTAAATAAATATATTTTAAACTTTGTAAGCATTGAAAACTAAGATATACACATCAAGCTAGTGTGCCAACATTAGTATATAGAAGATAAATCTCCCAGTTTGACGAGGAAAAATAATTGTACTAGTTTAATTTTTAATATATGTATAATTTTATGGAAACGAAATCATGAACTGTACCTAAAGTAACTTGCTAAATGATAATGAAAATAACCTAGTCGCTAGCTTACCTGCCCATAATTGCAATTTGCAGGAACTCCTAGTCCATTACTTACCCGATGCATCACTTTCCTTCTTTTTCAGTAGGCGCGCACACATATGCAAGGAGAAATTTTAGCTCAAATCGATTCAATTCAAGCAATGTTAATCACGCAGCGAATATAGTATATTTATCATATAATTTGTTAGGTTCAATTAAATTCGATTTGGATAAGAATATTCCATATATATCCTATTTAAGGTTTCAAACAAGATTGTATCTTGGTCATTGGAACAAGCATACCTCGTTTTCTTGACAAGGTCATATTTGGCACATAATCACATATTCTTTCTTGTTTCATATTTAGTATACTCTCAAGTCTCAATGTTCCATCAAAATGATTTATGTTTTTCGTCTCTCCAAATGTAGTTCCTATACTCATCTACATACATCTATATATGCTTCCCACCAAAAAAAATCTATATATGCTCAATTTTTTTTCTATTTTTTATTTTTGTTTTAGCCATTCGGTTTTGACTCACTGTTGACTAATCCGAATCGGGTACTGCAGAGGGACATTATGATAGCGACTCTCCCAACCGAATTGCTCCATTCACTACAACAAAATTCAAACTCTAGACGTTGTTTAAGAAATTTAACGCTTCATTATGCTAAACCAATCGGTAGTTAGTGTATGTGCTCAAAATATGCACCACGATAAATTTAACGAATTGAAATTTGATGAAACTTTTTTTCTTTTTCAAAACTTTTGTGCTATTTGTCTCTTGCCAAAAAAGTGTGCCGCTCTTAGTTATGAAATGGAGCAAGCGGATTAGAAGGATTGTTCCCATAATAGGCCTTTGCAGCAACCAAATCCGAATCAGTCAGTCAATAGATCAAAATCGAGTGGCTAAGACATAACATAAAATAAAATAAAAAAAGAAATGGAAACTGTTCAATCTTTCTCAAACAATTTCAATCCATAATTCAATTTCAAATAGCAATAGATCTATGATCGTATAGAGATAAACTATTATGTCTTTTAGATGCAAAATTTATTTAATTAACTAGGAGAAGGCAAATATGTAGTTGGGAAAAATGGCCAGCAATAGAGTAGGCAGTAGCTCAAACCAAGTGCACGTTAATCAGACCTTACTTTTAATTGAACTTAATTTGTCGACAATAATCAATTGAAGTCCGCGGATTAGTTAGAGGCCGGTGGAAATTTTAAATTAACATGTGGATCGTATCATCATATAACGCCAAATTTTCTCCAACTTGATTATTGAAAATTGCAAATGGATGTGGTGGCCAAGAGAATCCTATTTGCTACAGTACTTGTAAGTCAATTCAAAACATTTGTCAATTTTTTTGACGAAAAATCCTGTAAACTCTGACAGTCCTTTCCTTTGAATGGTATTGCAAGTTTTCCCTTTTTTTATAATAAATATATTCATGCTTTTAAAACGAAATACATGTCTATTAAATCAAAAATTTGGGAAGTCTTCTACACGTTCTAGCTCTAAATAATAATATATATATACACACACATACATATATATATATATATATTCTTAATTATTTGCAATTTTTTTCATTTTGAAAAAACATTTACTTACATCAGTAACCCCACCTTCTTCTTGGTTATTGCGACCACAACCAGCATTTTCACCTAACACAACTGCCACAACGTATAAGTTATCGAAATGACGTGCAAATTATTGGATCATAATTGACACATAATTTTAGGGCTGTGAATGCAGCGGATTTTAATCTGAATCCGATTCGAGTTCGATCTGAATTTTAGCATATTCGATCGATTAAAATATTTGATGGGTCAGATCCAATAGCAGATATCCGTAATCTAAAATAAATAGGTTGGATTTGGAATCAATGAGTCCGATCCGTTAAAGATCCGAATCCGAATTATTATAATATATTTTATTAAATTTATACATTATATATAATACAATAGTAATAAAGATACTTCAATAAAATGTAATATATATGTCATTGTAATTAATAATATACTATTTATTATTTTTTAAGGTATTTTTTTAAAAAAAATATTGTATAGTTTTCATACATATTCTAAAATATTTTTCTACATTATTTAGTTTTATTTTTAACATAAAGGGATTTCTTTTTATAGAATAATAATTAATTAGTCTAGATATTAAAGATCTCTATTACATACACGACATATATACACATATAGGATATGTTATTAGAAACATCTATTATATACCATCATTAAATGAACAACTAGTAATCTCTATAGTTATTAGAGATCTTTACTAAATATACTATACATAAATGTATTTATATATAATTCTAAATATATATTGTTATTAAATGAATAATTAAATTTGGTGCATAGTTGTTAAAGATCTCTATTATATATAATATATATGTACACATTTATATATATATAATATATATATATATATAAAAGAATTTTTTATTATTTATTTTTTGGTTCAAGTATTAAAAAACTTTTGTCAGCCACTAATTTTGTTATATGTATATATTTTGTTGGTAATATTTGATTATAAATTTTGTAGTATTATTTATTGGAATTGGATCGAATTGGATTTTTTTATCGGATCTCGAATTTATTTCGGATTCGGATTCGGAATAATGAATAAAGATCTTATAGAATTTTGAGTCGAATTCGGTAGCCGATACTTGTAATCAGATTCGAATTCGGATTGCACTGATTTACTCCAGATCCGATCCATTGACAGCCTTACATAATTTGACAATTTTATTTTTAAAATAAGTTATAAGCCCGAATTATTCTCAAACTCAACAGACCGGTTGAGAAAACCATTTGTAACTTTGGGCTTTGACGGATAATGAATTTTTGCTACTCGTGTTCAGCGTCAATCAGGCCAATCAGCGAGTTGGGGACATCATTTAGTTGGGCCGAGGCCCATACAATACTCACAAAAACATAAGTAGGAGTACAAAATTGACCGCCATATCAGATTATAAAAAAAAAATAAAGTTACATGGACAAGTCGAAACAGAAAGCCCAATCTTTTTGTGTGAGGAAGCAACGAAGGAGAGCGGGCAGCGGATAACCGATAAATAATACCCTCACTTTAATACGTTCAACACAAAATCCCTTTTTGAAGAATAGTTTTCTGATCTCTTAATTCCGCCATTGTTGATTCAAGAACAATTTTCAAATTTCAATCACGGCTTTACTTGAAACCCTCGCGTTCCCGTGCCAGCCCCCAACCATTCATCTTCATCGGAGAGCTTCGATTTGCAAGCTTGCGGTGGACGACAAGCACCGGATCCCGTCCCCGCACGGAGGTCGGGGTGCCTTACCCTCCGAAGGCGGCTGCCCCTCCGATCTCCTCTTCCTCGCCGGCGGAGGCTTTTTCTTCACCGCCAACTAACTCTAACTTCCTAGGATTTTTTTTCTATTCTATATCGACGGTAATTTTATTTGTTAGATATCTCGTTTGACTGTAGAAAAGCTATATAATTTGCAAAAATATTCAATTTCGAGAGAGAGAGAGAGAGAGGGAGGGAGGGGAAGGATGTTGACTATAAAGAGGGTGGCCACGGTGGTTTCCAACTACCAGGAGAATACTTCTTCTGATGACCTCAAAAGCAAGGCTCAGGGCTGCGGTCGCAATTGCCTCGGGACATGCTGCTTGCCTGGTATTCTTGCGTTACTATATCATTATATATGATATGATTATTATTTACTCCTGGAATATGATATGATTGTTATTTAATCTCGGAATATGTTATGATTATTATTTAATCTCAGAATATGTTATGATTATTATATAATCTCAGAATATGTTACGATTACTATCTAATCTCAATTTCTGAAGTTAGTGATAAACTAAAATATATTTGGTTCGGGGCAAAGGTATTTAAATTGACTAATGACCATCCTTGTGAAATTTTGAATATTACCGTTGATTTATGTCCTTATTCTTCTTGCTTTTCCTTATTTTTTCTCTTTTGTCAGTTTAGTATAACTATGTAGTGTTTCATTTGGATTGCCATGGGTTAGCCAAATTCAGACGTCTTAAACTTTATGTTATCACTGCATCTTTTTAGGATAGTTGTCTACTTTAGAGATTTAGGAGTTAAGTACTTCTTTTCTGAAGCAAAATTAATGCAAGTGTGTTTTTAGCAAATAGCTAGAAATCCTGCCAAATTGAAGAATAATCTGATTTAAGGAGCAAGTATAATGGTTTTCATATTTTTCGTAGACATCATGATATGTTTTCTGAGTAGGTTTTATTTCTACTTTTTGCAGTTTCCAAGCTACCTCTCTATGCTTTCAACAATGCTGAGCATGATAGAGTTGAGGAGGACTATAGCGGAACTTGCAATGGAGGGTGTTCTCAAATGTCCTTTCTGAACACTCTTTTGTTAGGATTGTGGGAGGATCGTATGACTAAGGGGCTCTTTAGGTATGATGTTACCTCCTGTGAGACTAAGGTCATTTTGGGGAAATATGGTTTTATTGCACAGCTGAATGAGGAGCGTCACCTTAAGAAGCGGGCCACAGAATTCCGTGTTGACAAGGTTCTCCAGCCCTTTGATGAAAACAAATTCAATTTCACTAAGGTGGGTCAAGAGGAAGTGCTCTTCAGGTTTGAGCCAAGCAAAGACAACAAATCTCATTATTTTCCCAGCTCCCCTGTTGATGCTGATGAAGGCTCACCCAGTGTGGTTGCAATCAATGTAAGCTATTTCTACTTCGTTCTGATGCTGGTATGCGATGACAGTGGTTACCTTTCTTCTTATGGACGTCCAACTGCCTTTTGTCTGCAGGTTAGTCCCATTGAGTATGGACATGTGCTTCTGATACCCCGTGTCCTGGATTGCTTGCCCCAGAAGATAGACAGTGCTAGCCTCCTTCTTGCTCTTTACTTTGCTAAAGAAGCATCAGATCCCTTTTTTAGAGTGGGCTATAACAGCTTGGGTGCTTTTGCCACCATTAATCACCTCCACTTTCAGGTAGTTACCTGAGCATCCTGTTAATTAGGTTTGATGTGTCATTAGCTCTGAGTCAATGCCTTGTAACTACATTATTTCAATTGTATACTTTTGACAGGCATATTACTTGTCAGTGCCATTTCCTATTGAGAAAGCACCAACATGCAAAACAATGAGTAGCAAGGGACCATATGAAACTAGAGTGGTGGTCTCTACACTGCTCAATTATCCTGTGCGAGGTCTCGCTTTCGAGGGTGGACGTAAATTGCATGATTTATGTGATGCTGTTGCAAGTTCTTGCATTTCCCTTCAAAATAACAACATCCCTTTCAATTTACTAATTTCTGATTGTGGCAAGAGAATTTTTTTACTACCTCAGGTATGCCTCTTTTCTACTGTATTTGTCTGTTCTAAATTTACAAGATTAAGTATAGGGTTATAGTTGTTGCAATTTTGTGTAACCACTAGACAAGTATAGTGAAGTGTTGTCAAGTATGTTGGGTTGTGCAGAATTGTAGGAATTGGGATCTGCTGTAAGATAGACTTAACATGCTGCAAATGCATGTAAATCAGAAATCTTGAGTCTACCATTATTTGATAGGCCAGAAATTAGTATTCGATGGTAGAATTTGACTAAGGTCCTGTTTGGATGGGCTTCAAAAAAAGTACTTCTCGAGCCATTCTTTTTTTTAGTAGAGCCCTTTTTTGAAGCCAAGCAGTTTAGTGTTTGGGCACTACAATTGAAAGTGTTTAAAATATGTTTTCATTTGAAGTTACTCTAGATGGCTTCTAAAGAAAGCCATATTTCGGCTTAAAAAAATAAAAAATAAAAAATAAAACCATCCAAACACAATTTTTTTTCCACTAAGATACTTTTTTTTCAAAAAATAAGTGCTTCTCTTTGATAAAAAGTCCATCCAAACGGGCTCTAATATGTCCACACCATGCTGGTCCCATCCCCTAGTAGGATTGGTCTTGATATTTCTTCTATTGTGCAGTAAATCTAGCTTCAGTGCTGAGGTTGCTGAAAATGTTCAAGCTTAACCTGTGTTACTGCTAGAGCTCCTAGTTATACATTCTCATATGCTAGGAAATTCTTGTATTGTACAATAGTAACCTGGGTGGTTTCCATTTTCCAGCTGTATGTTTGAGGAGGTTTAGAAGTTTGGCCTGTGTTCAATTTCTCAAAGATATTTTCTAACTGTAGTTTGTTACGTTTGGTGATGCTGCAGTTTATCCCCTTGTGGCATTTGCTTCTGAAGCTTCTTTTTTTATTTTTCACAATGTCTCTATGCATTGAACCAAGTACATCAAGGGGAACACAACTTTTTATAAAAGAAAGGGTTGGGAAGGTGACATTGATACATACTTAGAGATATATATTTTTTGACATGTTTATGTTTCCTTGATATGTATGCCTGGTTTTCTTTGTTTCATCTGTTAGCTTGAACAATAATTTCCTGGGGAAAAAAAAATAATTAATTAAATTATGCTCCTCCCTTTGGTCAATTGCAGTGTTATGCTGAGAAACAAGCTCGTGGGGAAGTAAGCCAGGAGATTCTGGACACTCAAGTGAATCCTGCTGTTTGGGAAATCAGTGGACACATGGTGCTTAAGAGGAGAAAGGATTATGATGAAGCATCTGACGAATACGCATGGAGACTCCTCACTGAGGTTTCTCTATCTGAGGAGCGATTCCAAGAGGTTAAGATGTACGTTCGTGAGGCAGCTGATTTGCAGACAGAAGAAGAGTATATCGGCATAAAAGAGAATAGATATGATTCTACAAAACGACAAGTTGCGTCACGACTCCCTGAAGATTGTCTTGTACTGCACTGAGCATTAAATTTTGTTGCGATGTCACTTGGTGATGGCCTTCCTGTTATTTTCTTAAATATTTGATTTGCAAATTATATGAAACCTGAATTGGTGTGAGACCATAGTTGGAACTTTGTTGACATCTAGCAATCAAATACTTGTGTATATTTTCCCTTCCTGGCTAGAATGTAATTGAACGCTATATTCCGTGCCTTATTTTAATTTTAATACAGCATATGAATTATGTAGCGAACTCTTAAAAGACTTTTTCTGGCCCTTGATACGTATAATGTACTAGTTTAATGTTTGGCTGGCAACGTTTTCAATTTCGTATGATTGTCACTGATGTATATACTCCTAAGTACTTAATCAAGTTGTAATAAAACACCTTTCAGGGGAAAAACAAAAAAAGAAAAGGTTGAGCCGTGAGGATCCAAAAGATGAGCAAATTATGTCCCTGTATTCCATGATACTTGTAATTCTTGCGAATAAATGTAACGGTAGAAGGAGAGGAGAAAGGATTAGGGATAGTTAGAAGAAAATATCTGAATGAAACTCTGAAGTATGATGGCAATATGAATAAAGTTAAAATATGAAATGGTATCTTTTTTAATCATTGTTATTTTTAGCTCTTTTTTTAATTATGAATCATATTCTTTGACGTACACCTACTCTCTGCTAGTCTCCAAATGTTGAAATTTTTATTCTCGAGCTATCACAAATTTTGACATATTGTGGGAGAGCATTTTCCATCACGCAGAAGATTCTATGATTAATCTAAAAGGTGGGATTCAGATTATTTTAACTAACTCATACTAAAATATGGTTTTAGGGACTGGCAAATATTGTTAGTATTAATATTTACCTTTCTATTCTCTGGCATAACGAGTCATTTATGCTATTTTTGGTTCTTAAATTTTAGTAAGAAAATACGAATGAAGATTTCTTGTCACTTTAAGTGATAGTATTCTATGTTTTAATTTTTGTTTGTTTTCAATTTCCTACTTCTTTTTCTTATCTAAATTCATATTCCAAACATAGCATTAAGGTTAAGTACTCATCTGTAGAGAGATGTATATTAAAAGCTTTTCTCTGTCAATCATGAAAATAAAGAAACGACAAATTTTGGTAGGGGTGGTAAAATAGTTCCCAACCCGTGGGTTGAACCCAACCCACATAGTTTTGGGTTGGGTTGGGTTTGATGTGGTTAGTGTTGATATTGGGTTCTAGTTGGATTGATAATGGATTAGTAATGGGTTCATGTTATGTCCTAAATGAATTATCTGATGAATAAAAAAATATTTTATTTTTTATTTAATTATAGTTCATTTTAGTATTCTAGAATCATCTAATGGTATAGGAATTAGTAATTTTAATTGATCTTTTTTGATTTTGATTAAACATACAAGAATGACGCATTGAATCCATTAGAAAATCATTTCAAACATATTTACAACCCACATCCAACCCATTTACAACCCATCTCCAATCCATTTTTTGGAATTCATATCCAACCTAACTCATCTTCAACCCAACCCAACCCAACCCAACCCAACCCAATATAACCTAACCTAAACCCAACCCAACCACCCCAATTGCCACCCCTAGATTTTGGCTTCGAATTTGTTTGACTTGGTTCTTGCAGTCCATTTTTGCTTGTTTCCAGTGATATGCCTTCTCTTTGGTGTCATTTTTGGGGTGTAAATGTAGTAGATCGCTTTGGGGAATCAAAATTTTCCTAAACTGTTGATCGCACCACATTCTGTTTCCAAATTGAGCGGCATTTTAGTACTGAAAGAGCATGTTAATAAATTGACACATATAGCCGCGAACTTGTGATAACGGTGCCTAAAGGTGGGAAATTCTATCACATACTTGGTTCGGTCAAATCAGTATCAATCACGTAATGAATATTTTACACTTTATGACTAATAAATGATTTGGGAGAGTGATCAATCACTTACAAGTACAATATACTTATCATATAAGTTAATGGATTCAACCAAACTAATTTCGGATAATAATCTTCGTATCTAAAGAATAGCATCATTCATTCATCCCTTCCCGTGTAAAGGTTTACATGTTCAAAATTGAGTAATTCCGCTCGATAAAGCTATCCAAAATTCCAATTGTGCCTCCCACTAAAACTTTTATTTAAATCCTACCTAGCTGGCTATAAACCTTACATTAAAGTCGTATCAGTATGTCGTATATTCAATGGTTCTTTTACGTGTTGCCTTGGAAGTTGTCTTATTTCTCCGAGTCCCACGCATTTGTTTTCGTCCTTCGAGAAGGTGAATGCTGTCTATATAAGTTCTAGGGGGCAATTTTGTTTTTTTTTTTTTTTTTGTATGAACTCAATTATGGATCGTAGTTTGTATCAAATAATTCACATTGTGACATATTTATAGATTAATATTTTTTATAGATAAATCAAGAATATATATATATAATACTTTAATACATTTGGAAGGCCTAAAATCAGATTTATATGAGGATTTTTCTATTATTATTATTATTATTATTATTATTATTATTATTATTAAGTCAAAGAATTGAAGAGTACACGTATTTGAAATTCAGTTCATATTTTATGTTTTTACGGCGTTGTCAAAAATTTATCCACTTGGTGGCCCGTTCACATCCCAAATTTTGAAAGGGATTTGATCTTGGGTTGTACTTCGTCATTTGTCCCTAAGATATACGATTAATTAATCGACTTACAAGTCGTCTCTTAGTTTCTTTAGCCACTTTTGCATAACCCTGTAAAAACAATTCAACTTAATTGCACAATCCTCACGACACTTGATAAAGGAAACGTAATCGTCATTATTTATTACTTATCCGGTCTAAAAAATTTTTGGATTTATATTAGCAAAATGGAAAAAAAATCAGCATGCTCTTACTTTAGGCTGAAGTATCCCTTTTTTTTTCAGTTGGCTGTCGTACGAAGATACAATAACTTCCAATAGATAATGTTGCGGAATACATATTAAAATTGGAGAGAGAGAGAGAGAGAGAGAAAGAGAGAGTGTTTATATATTGATGAAATAAAACAAAACCCATAAAAATTTTTGAAGTCTATTATATACGTGGGAGACTGTTTGTTGTACTCTAGAATGCAAACTTGATACTAAGGTAAAGGTAAAGGTAGAGGAGTGGAAATGCATGTTTGGATATTCCCCAAGTTGTGAAGACAAGATGCTTTATCCTTTTGCTTCCAATGGAGCTATTCTCAAGAGTCATATCAAGAGTATTTTACGGTGTAAAAGGTTTTTGATATTTCATATTTTTTATAAGCAATTTTAGCGTGTGAAAGAGTAAGGGCTCATTTACTCCTCCAGTTGGGTTAATCGGATGTTTAGCCCAAAGAGACTTATTTGTGAGCTTAGATTTGTCAATTTGATGGTTTAAATAAACTCTTCGAATTGGGTAGTCTATTTTAACAAATACAAACAGTCATTATCCTGAATTTTACTAGATGACACCGGCCAACCCACTTGCAAAGTAAATACAAAAAAATAGAGGTTAACTAAAATAAACCCACGTTATTTTCAAAAGTAAACGCAGTCTAAAGGGTTATCATAGGGATTTTAGAGTAATAATTAGCTCTACTTTGTGTTAAATTTATCTATTTTGTATGGTACAACGGGTAAATATATTTTGGCTAAGATTTAGAAATAAACGAAAATAAATCAAAACATCATTCTATAACCAAGTAAAAGTGGAACAAAATTAGACAAATATCCATTTTTCATGGAGAACAATCCCACAAATGTAACAATAATCCCAACTCTATCATTTTAAATCACATCTCAGCGTCACTTCCATATTTTGGGACCACATTTTAGAGGGTGTTTGGCAAAATTTATTTGAAATATCTTATAAATTTCTATATTTTATAAGATGTTAAATCTTATTTTAAAAATAAGCTATGTTTGGATACTTAAGATAATGTGTAACTTATAAGATGTTAGTAATAGCAAAATTATAATTAATTTGATTGAAAATATAAAATTCTGTACGATCTTAAAAAATAAATGTTCTCCTCCTTACTTTTTAAAAATATCTTATAAACTCCTAAGCATCTTATTTTAAGAATTTATAAATTCCTTCCCCTAACATCTTGTCAAACACTCCACCATATTTTATGAACTTTCAAATATCTTACAAAATATTTTAAATAGCTCATGAAGTTAGCCAAACACCCTCTTAGTCTAATTGCATAAAGGGAACACAATTCCCACCACACTTAACTTGTACCCAAAATTCAGTTCCACTTCACTTGTGTGCCATAAAAACAAGAAAATCAATAAATCAAAAATAATATCCTCAAAATTCAAAAGATGAACGCGTTGCCTGATCAACTAATTCCGCGTTGAAGACCATGCCAATTGCCACCAAACCAACTACCCAACCCACATTAAAACCACACTACTCATTCAAGCCAATCACAAGCAATAAAAGAAACAACGATTGGTCCACGTCGATACCCATTAAATGCCAACACATGACCTTTTTCTGACTCGTGAATGAACCACCACCACTTTTTTTTTTCCGCTGAAATTCAGCAGTAATGGCAGCAACAATTTCTACCTTTCATGCTTCTAGAAAAATGGAGAAAGCTTGAGACTATACAGAAAACTAAAAATTACTCCTAATAGTTACTTAATTTCAAAGAAATTCGATCTGAAAAAGAGATTAAGAAAAGGAAGTAAAGAGTTAGCCAGAATCCTGAATATGTATCATCAGGAAGACCTAGTCATCATCTTCTTAAACTCCTCGAAATTGACGCATCCATCGCCGTCGACGTCGACGGAGCTTATCATTTTCCGGCAATCCTTGAGCGAGCACTTCTCCCCCAGACTCCGGAGCACCGAGTGCAACTCGCTTGCGGAGATCTTGCCGTTTTTGTCCTTGTCGTACAGATCAAAAGCCTCCTTCAACTCCTTGTTGTTGTCGCCTCCGCCGCCGCAGTGGAAGGCCTTGAACTCGTTCAGGTCGATGAATCCGTCGCCGTCGGTGTCCAACTCCGACATTATGCGAGTCACCTCGTCCGGCGGAGTGGCGGAGCCGAGGCCGTTGAGTATGGCGCCGAGCTCCGTTAACGAGATTTTGCCATCGCCGTTGGTGTCGAACTTGTTGAAGACCTTCTCGACCTCTTCTTCTGGGGTTAACGTGTTGGATCCTAGATTTTTCTTCTCCATGGATGAAGAGAATCAAGCTCTGTAGTAACAGGCGATGGATGATTTTATAGAGAGAGGTTTTTTTTTTCCTTTTTTTTCCTTTTTTTTCCTTTCTTTTTGTTTTTTTGTAATTTGAGGGGCTGAGGCTGTATATAGAGTGAGGCCCGCGACGGGTACGCGGTTTTAAAACGCGTGGAGTGAAGATTCTGTTTTGTGTGGAAGAAGTATTTTTATTTACTTTTTGATTAATGATTGGTTGGAGCTGGGATCTTCTGTGATGCGGCGTTATTAATTTCTGTGTTCCCGTCCCATCTGCCGGCTGTTTTTGAGTTCTAAGCCATGTGAGGTTTAATAATTCATGATTATATTGATAGTATCCACGTTGTGGAAGGAATTATAGCAACAAAATGTTCAGTTATGGACTCTGGGGATTATTTTATTGACTCACACATGCTAAGGTCAAACTATAGTATGGTAAGTTATTTGTGATCAAAATTGTATAATGACATATCAAATTTTATTCTTTTTTTGGGGAAACAATTGCTTATATTTTGATTATTTAATCCATATCTCAAACTTGCGAAGTATAAATGATAACAAATTAATACTTGTCTCTTTTGATTGTGAGAATTGGATTGATGTGTGATAAATATAGATTTGGATATTGTATTGGACAATATTAGTTGAGATGATATTTTTTATTTGTGTTGTTGAATTCATACATTGCATTTGGAGTGTATTGTGATGTTAGTTTGTTTTTGTGGATTAGGTTGTATTAGTATCAAAGTTATATTTTATCCTTTAATATAAAATATATTAATGCTATGAATAGTAAGGACAATTTTGTCAATTCAATCAATGATATTGATTAACCAATTGTAACTCTCCAATCTTACACCCCCTCAAAGACTTAATTTAACAACAAAGTATGGCTCCAATTCATAGTGTCGTGGATTGGAACATTCCAATACATACAAATATCTACAATCAAATATGAAATTTTAATTAGATTATTATTTGTATTACAATATATTATCACCAATCAAAAGAGGCCAACAACTATTATAATATAGTAGACAAAAATTCATACTTATGGGATTCGAATCTTGATCCCTAGATCACTAATAACTATTTTAACTTGAATTTATTCGAGTCTAATTAGTTCAAATTTTTAAGTTTTTTAATTGATCACAATATTTGATATATTAGATCAAATCATAAATATCTATAATTAAAAATACATTAATCTTATTCAAAATTAAGTCATCTGATTCGCTAATTTTTCAAACTTGAAATTTAATATTTTACTATTAAATTTCTAATATATATATATATATATATATATATATATATGCACGCACTATTAATAAACACTTTTTAAACAAAATGCAATATATGATGGATTATTACTAGTAGCGCATTTTTTATTCTTTTGATGTATTTTATTTAATAACATAATGTAGTTTTTGTTTGACCTAGACTTCTAGTTATTCTTTATTGTTAATCGAGTTGGAATTTTTTTGCGTGGTCTAGATTTCCTTGTTCTTTTTTTGAATTTAAATTCAATATTAATGTACATGAATCCCGGTAGGTTTCAAGCCCAATTTAAATATTGAAAGAGTTTGTCAATTTCAAGTTCAAATTATTTTGATTAGATCCAAATGCGATCTATTTACAACCCAACTCTATGATATAGAAACTTTAACCTAAATAATGTCCTCGAGCACTCTAGCATACATCTCTTGTCGAGCTATTGGATCCGCTCTAACTAAGGGAGGTACTTGCTGACAGGAATATAGAAAGAAGTAGACATCTCCATATTTCTAATAAAAATAAGATATTTAGTTGAATCGCCATCATATTATGTAAAGGCGAGGAGGAGTAAGAAGTGTATGGTACAATAAGTAACCTTAGGAATAGTGACAAAACAATTAAGTAAGATTGTTATAACTAATTAAAAGCAAGTTCCGGCACATTTATGAAATGAAATAAATAAACACAATAATAAACACAATGATTATTGCACCAACACAAAACCACCATTTCTTATTGTAACTAAAACGGAGGTATATGATATGGGTAACATGGTTTGACTAAGACCTTTATAGCTTTGATTGCAGCCAAGGAGGGAGTGACATGTGCAGGGCATATGGGATTGTGCGGAGTAGGGGAACGTAGTTGATTTGGTTATTAATCTAAGCTTAAAAATTAGTAGAGAGATAGAGTGGGATGAAGGGTAAAGCATAAACAAGGGAACGCCCTGGCTGGCAGTTTATATGATTGAGACATCTACCTATAAAAGGCGTGGGATCAGTTGAAGCTGCTGTGGGCCCCCGCATTGCGGGCCCAGCTACTCTTTTGAAAATATGGGCCTGGATCGTTGCTGCTGTTGTCCTTCCGGGCCGAGATATTGGGCTTCATCTCATTTGGGCTCGACATAAGCATTGCTTTGTGTTAGGCTTCAAAGTGTACATGCATAAGTCATGTATTAGTCCAATATGATGATTAACACGCAACTTTCTGGGAGCCCGTTTCCATAGGCTTTTTTAAATAAGAAAAGCACTTAATTGAAAATAATTATGTCTGATTAGACTTTCTTTAAAATATCAAAACTCATAAAAAAAAAAGTTTGAAAACGGTTTTTTTTTTCGAACTATTCATAATAATTTCAAATAAGAACGCATTTTAAAATACTTTTAATTACGGCATTCAAATAGAAAATTATTTGACTTAAAAAAATTATATTGTAAAAAATATTGCTCTAAAAACACTTTTCTTAAAATCTGTCCAAATGGGTCCTCAACAGAAATCATTGATGAAACTTGAAAGGAAACCTAGGCATGTAAATTGAGAATCTGAAGGTATACAAATTCGATGGTAAACGATTGTTCATAAGATGATATTACAAAATTTTCTTGTTTATTGTATAAAGTATTTGAACAGTATATTTTTTTGTAGCATACGGAGTGCATGCTTTAATTTAGTGTTAAAGAAGCGTCAACTTTTACGTCTATTTGTTCCCAAAAATTGTCTTCAACTTCTATTGTGGAAATGTTTAATGATTCTTTTTCGATAAATTGAAATGCTTAGGATTCAGTCCTGTGTAAAAGATATCTTGTCATAATTCAAATTTCCCCAAATAGTTGAGTTGGATTTCAAACCGTAGGAGCGGAAATTATATGGGTTTATTATGTGCAAAAAGAACTTGGGAGACTTAAGAGTCGTTTGAATGAGTTAATATTATTATTATTATTATTTTCAAAGCACTTACTTTTAGCAAAAAGGAGAAGGCAGTTTAATGAAAAAATTAATTCTTGATTAATTTTTTTCAAAACAATAAGAACAAAAAAAAAAAGTCAAAAAGCGATTTTTTTTTAATTTTTTTTGTAAATTTCTTCAGAGTAGATTCTAAATAAAAATACTTTTCATGCCCTTTTTATTTATTGCACGCTAAACAACTTGATTTAAAAAAGAAAAAAAAACCAGAAAAAGCTCAACTATGAAAAACTAGGACTGGAAGATTATATATAAATTATTTAAATGTATCCAAAAGGATCCTATGATGCCCCGTGCCACATCGAATAAATATTAAAAGGTTAAACACCTTATAAACTTTGATAAAAAAAAAAAAACTCAAGAGCATTCATTGGATATTCTTTTTTGACAAGTTATTTATAGCTAGATTTGGAAGCAATTCTCGCATTCAACGGATTCACGGGCTTGAGGCATAACAAATAATATTAAAACCGCTTGCCAATTAGAACCGATCCTGGCCATTGGACTCATAGGCCCAAAGCATAACATTTCCTTAATTTACAAGATACAATGCTACACACATGGAATCGATCCTAACCAACGGGCTCGCATGCCCGAAGTGAGACAAAAGTGTTACACCCATGAGAATTGCTTGGCTGTCAATCCTGACCAATGGGCTTGCGAGCGAGCCTTGCATGCCCGAAGTGTGACAGATGTGTTACACACACGACGGTCAATCCTGACCAATGGGTTCGCGGCCTAAAGTGTGATAGATCCTTAACGGCTGAAAAGTGGCCAAAATTGACGTTAGATAAAAAAAGGTCGAATATTTTTTTTTGTAACATCATTTTAAAAAAGATTTAATATAGTACTTTAAAATCCCATATTTTATTCATCCTAAGAATTGTCATTTGGGATTAATGGAATCTAATCTTTGCATAATTGCATTGTAAACTAAATGTAAATCTAAATCTAAACCAAACAAAAGGTCTTATCGAGTCTAATCCTTGCAATGAAGGAAAATGGGGCATGACCTTTCCAAGACTTTAAAGGTAGTTTGGTTCCCTATTGTTGATGGTGGTAAGATAGATATCAAAGGGACTTCCTATTCCCTAAGGCCTACACCTGGCAGTTGGCACCTTAGCTTCCCACACACAAATCAGGAAAAAATTATTAAATAAAATGGAAATAAAACAAAATAATTTCTATCTTCGCTTCCATTGTCGCCAGGACGGGATCCTCTATTCCAAAACGATGCCCCATCTCATATCCCATACTCTAGATTCATGACACGTGTAACTCTTCAAGATTTACTTAATATTTTAGATAACGAAAAAAAATATAATTAACATAATTAAATAATCTATCATTAAATAAATTTTAAAAATTTATGCGTATTATAAATTTAGAGCATAAAATATGATATGGGGCATCGTTTTGGTTAGGGGATCCCACCGCATTGTCGCCTTCATTCTTGGCTTTCTCCGCAGGACTACACTCACTACTCATCAGTACTATATACTATTACTACCCCCTCGGCCCTCACACACACTATCCCAACCAGCTATTAACACAAAACACGGAAAAAAAAAAAAAAGGAAAAGGGATTTCTCCAAGAATTATCTTTATTATCCGTATGATTTTGCTGGTTCTTTTTTAGTTCGATGAATTCAAGGTTGTTTGCTGGAATTACCCCTTCAAAACCATCAGTTTTTACGCCGAGAAAGAATTAATTGGGCCCTTCAGTTCCTGGAACTTATTTTTCTTACTGGATCAGTGAATTTTTTTCTCTTTCTTTTTCTTGTTGTGTAACTGGATATATGGCTCTTCACTGTGGTGCCTTGAGCTTCAGCTGCGTCTCTTTCAATACTCAGGTTTCTGGGCCATCCAATCGTTTCTTGGGACCATCTTCTCTACTCAGGAAATGCAGTGTCGTCAAAGCATCTGCTTTTTCCTCGCCATCTCCAGCTTCTTTCCCAAGATTCAGACTTCAAGGTCAGAATCAGTTTATGTTATAGTGCTTTTTATGGTGAATTTGTCTTTTGCTTACTTTAATTTGCTGAAATTGTTCTACTGTGATTTGCAAAAAAAGGTTGTTGATTCCTTTGTCCTAAATTGAAAGTCTTGTTTATGTTTTCAAGGGCCGTTATCTTCGTGTTCTCATGTGGGTAAAGTGAGCTGCAATTGTGAAAATTCAAACAAATAGTTAATTAGTACATTCAAGTCTGTTTTTGTTGGTGGGTGCAAAGAAATGTTGATTGTTTTCGTGGACGACATACAAGATGAATGATTGAAGTGTCTTTCACGGTGTACTCCATGCTAAATCTGGTACACTCTATAGGGTTGTGTTTAGTCACGGCATGATTATTCTGGTTTTGCGAATTAAGACAAAGAAATGTCTTGGAACGTATGGATGCAACTTCTTTGAATCAATAAAGGAAATTATTTATTTGATGATCTATCAGCTCAACAAGTTTTGTTTTCTTGTTTGATTTATAGGTAAAGCACTAGAAAGTGGTAATGGGCCACTGGAAACGGACGAATCCCCTCTTGTGGTTTGCTTTGGAGAAATGCTTATTGATTTTGTACCAACCACGAGTGGACTCTCTTTGGCCGAAGCACCAGCATTCAAGAAAGCTCCCGGAGGTGCACCTGCTAATGTTGCGGTTGGCATTGCTCGTCTTGGTGGTGCCTCAGCTTTCATAGGAAAGGTATTGTCATTTAATTTTTTTACTTTACAACATTGAATTTCATTTTCAAATAATCATTTATTTTATTTTAATTTTTGCTTAGGTGGGTGAAGATGAATTCGGTTACATGCTTGCTGATATTCTGAAGGTCAACAATGTAAATAATAAAGGAATGAGGTTTGATCCTGGTGCTAGAACTGCTTTAGCATTTGTAACTCTGAGAAAGGATGGGGAACGTGAGTTCATGTTTTACCGCAATCCTAGTGCTGATATGTTGCTCAAGGAGGACGAACTTGACTTGGACTTGATTAAGAAGGTAAAGCAATAATTACAGCTCCCTCCCCTGTTAATAGAGACAATTACACAAATATCTCCTGTTGGTTTCAAAATTACATATACCTCTCCTGTAACTTATTTCCATCTTACAGTTACCCCATTCAATTGATTATTTCACATAGTTAAACGATGCTATAATTCAAATCTATGTAAAGTTCTCAAATTGTTGTCCCATGTTTGGGTGACGTTATCAAAGTCTTTTAATAATTTTTTTTTCCAATTTTCATTCAATATTGGCTATTGAAAGGGGGTGTATATAATTTCAAATCAACAGAAGTTTGTGTAATTACTCATAGTTATGGTAGAGGTCAGTGTAGCATGATAAAGCAAAATGACAAGCTTGATGAAGGAAAAATGAAGCCGAATCAGAAAGAGAGAAGGAAATTCATTACCTTTTAAGTTGTGTTTGTATAATATAAAAACATTTATAAACTTCTTTATTACATGACCTTGAACACAAGATTGAGTCTTGTCCTAATTTTAAGATCTTGTAGATTACTGGAAACTGATTTAATATTTTTGTTGTGATCGTTGCTGTTTTTCAGGCCAAAATTTTCCACTATGGTTCTATAAGCTTAATTACAGAACCTTGTAAATCAGCCCACATTGCTGCTGCAAAAGCTGCAAAGGATGCTGGTGTGATCTTGTCGTATGACCCCAATTTGAGGCTTCCATTGTGGTCGTCTCCTGAAAGTGCCAGAGAAGGCATCCTTAGCATATGGGATACTGCTGATATAATTAAGGTACTTCACTCAAACCTACTCATTACCATAATATGGCATCCGTTTAATGAGTGTTGACTCTTATGTTTGGATGCTGTAAAAATCAGATCAGTGAGGAGGAGATTTGCTTCTTAACAAAAGGGAAAGACCCGTATGATGATAATGTTGTTCGCACGTTGTACCATGAAAATCTAAAATTACTCCTTGTCACTGAAGGTCCTGAAGGTTGCAGATATTATACCAAGGTGTGTTGTTTATGCTTTATTACAAGTTAAAACCAAATTATCACAAAATCATATACTTTAGTCTCTTATCCAACAGTAATTTGATTGTGTAAAACATTGTATCCGGATATTACATAACAACTTGAGCATATTGGTAATTCAAGCCATGCTTGCAAATTTCTGTGTGTGTGTGTGCTCCGCACTTTCATATATTTGCAATTTTCCAGGAGTTTAGTGGAAGAGTGAAGGGTCTGAAGGTGGAAGCTGTGGATACTACAGGTGCTGGGGATGCTTTCGTGGCTGGTGTCCTATCACAGCTAGCTTCTGATACCTCATTGCTCCAGGTAATATTTATTGCTACAACACATTTTTCTAGTAAATATTCAAGATCTGCATTCGTAACTCTTCAATATTTTGTAGGATGAGGCCCGACTTCGAGATGCTCTGAGATTCGCTAATGCTTGTGGTGCCTTGACCGTGACTGAAAGAGGTGCAATTCCAGCGCTGCCGACTCGACAAATTGTACTCGATGCTCTGCTCAAGTCAGTCGCGTAGATTTTCTTATTTGATTCTATACATACAATTAGCCAATATATGACCAAACTCAACATCCCGAATTCTTTCCAAGGTCTCACAATGTGCCTATGTGCACGATTTTCTAAGACAGCTTGTTCTATATGGACCTTGGATCAACCCCAAGATTTTCCAATGTATTATGTAGTTTGGCTTTGATTGTGTACAGAGCTGATGCCAGCTCAGTTGAGTTCCAATAATCTTATTTATATCCTCAGTTCGCAAGTATGTTATGTTTTAGATAATGGCATGCATATAATTTGTCAATTATGAAGCCAATTTGTTAAAAATCATTAGCCCAACTTTGATGCCAACTATGTGATGTGCTTGACATGATCTGTTGAACTGAATTGCTGCAAATTGCAATAATGTTTGTAATAATTTGAGCTTAAAACTTGGATTAGGTTAAAGAGTCTATGTTCTGCAGGTTTGACTTGGGTATGCTCTGTTTATAGTTAGTCTAAGTCCAGGCTGTACAATAATATCATTCCTATACAAAACCAAACTTCTTGGTTCTAAGTCTAGATTTATACTTAAGTAAATTCCTAAAACAAAGACTTGACAGCAAATAGATAATGGACCGAAAAAAAAAAGGGAAAAAATCAGATGCTCAAGTTATGGTGTTATGTTCAGCGGCAATGAAGGTGATGATCCTCCTCAAAATCAACTCCTAGCATGGCCAATGCAAAATGGCTTTTCATTTCACTCTTGGTCCTCTCCAACTCAGGGTGATAATCAGTCACATAACTGTTAATTGACAAAAGATCCTTCTTTCTACTCAAGCCATTGGATTCTTTTCCTCTTAGGATTCCGACGATCTCACCCATGTCAGGCCTCCTCGACTCCTCGTTGTTTATGCAAGCGGCTGCTGCATGAACCATCCGTGCTATCTGATTTGAGTTCTTTTGCGCCAACTTTATCCGTGGATCGAGCAATTTTACTACACCTCCTTGCTCCAATAGTGGCTTTGCCTAAAATAAGTGTGAAAAAGAAAAATCATCTTTTAGAGGGGATTTCCATGTAAGAAAACATATATTGTCAGTCAGCAGATGTAAATTTGCCTCAATTACAAAAAAACACCTCTATCTATTGAAGATCACAATTACCCCCCTGACTAACACAGACAAGGGCTTTTTGTAATTTGGACAAGAAATCACTGGTGCTGTTTGTAAGATAGAAACAAACCTCAAGGGGGACCGTGCCTACTGACCTTCTCCTCACTTTGTTAATGATTTATTACCGAAGGATAACATACATGGCCAGTTTTTCATACCGTCATACGAATGCCTACGCTATGTTATCTCAACTCTCAAGCCTCAAATTCTTGGCATGCAAATATACTGCTTATAGATTAGAAAAACTGTAACTATTAAGGTTTAGACATTAGTGGCATTGACATGCAGCTAAAAGTTAAGCAAAAAAATTAGGGGACCATCAAATGACATTTGAGACCATCGAAAACAGAAATTTAAGGATTGAACCTACCCACAAAACCAAATTTTCTTCTCCTGGTCCCCTTTTCGACTCAATTGGCTTCCTTCCAGTTATTAGTTCCAACAGCACAATGCCAAATGCATAAATGTCGGTTTTATCAGACACCTTCCCGTGCTGGAAATACTCAGGAGCTAAGTACCTAGGAAAAAGATCAGTCTTCATTTAGTACTGTCGAAACCATAAACATAATACTTATGCACACTTCTTCCAGGTTAAGATTTAAGGGCCATACCCAAATGTGCCCTTAACAGTTTTGCAGAGAAATGGTATTGAAGGTGCAGGAGTCCATGTTGCCAATCCAAAGTCGCACAACTATACAAATTATTTTCAAAGACATAAAAAAAGAAAGAAATCGAGTAAAAGAGTTAGCTCAGTAGGTACAACTAAACTTGAAGAAAATGAATTTTTTTTCGCTTACCTTGGGTATCTTTTTGGAGGAAAGAAGGATGTTTGAGGGCTTTATGTCCCTATGAACAACACATCTTTCTGTTCCATTATGTAAATACTCAATTGCCTCAGCAACTCCCATGGCAATTTTATACCTAGCAGACCACGGAAGTGCAGGTCCACCCTTCACTCCCCTCTTCTTCTCTGCACACGAAAACACATCTCAAATCACTAAAGAAGCGAGGATACTGTGCAAAAACCGGTGGAAAAATGAATTAATACCGTGCAAAAATTGCTCTAAGCTTCCACCGGAAACGTATTTGTAGACCAAAAACAAGCCCTCCTCAGCATCTATACAAAATCCTAGTAATGGAACAATGTAAGAGTTGTGCAGAGAACTAGCAATCATCAATTCCCTGCAAAATGCCTTTGAGCACTCCTTATCTTCCTTGTCCAATCGCTTAATCGCCACAGCAGTTCTTAGAAATCCCACTCTTCCTCTAAACACACAGCTCAATGCCCCTCTCCCCAAAACTCGACCTACTCAATCATACAACAAATTCAACACAAGATTCATCAAAAACTATAGCAAGGAAAAATAAAATAAATTTTTTTAGACTAGTCTATATTTGGAAAAATTACAAGAAATCACTTAAAAAGAGTACCTTTGGAAAAATTTCTAGTGGCAGAGAGGATTTCGGAGTAGCTGAACCTAATTAAAGAGTGTGCCACAGGAGAAATACTCCTCTCCAAAGACTCAATCCTTCTCCATTTCAACTCTCTAGACTTAGAATCAGTCAAGAAGCCACTGTCCAAATTCACCATCAAGACTGTAGCAGAGTCGCTACTGTTCACAGCCATTGATTCAAGCTCAACCTGAGAGCAGAAACTGAACCTAAATGAGGAGTGGACTGAGTGCGGCTCGTCCGCCCCACAACCGCCGGACTCAGCCAGCAGCCACGCCTTATTGTGCTCTAAATTGCCAACACCACAAACACCTTTCTCCCCATTCTCGCCGGGATTCCGCCGGTGGCGGCGGGGGATGACGCAGCCGAAACCAAAATCCCAGATCATTTTGTACAGTAAAGACTTGAACTTCACTTCGTAATCGTCAAGTTCTTCACAGTTCTCGCAGAACCCATGACCAGCACCACTGGTGCATAAAGTTTGAGTCTTTGACGAGAATGAGGCCTGCAGAGGCTCTATACATCTATCTATGGAGAACCCCATTTCCGAATATCTCCAAAAGCAAACGAACACAAGAACCAAGAAACCTAAAAGCGAGAAAGAATAAAGAAAAGGGTGAAAAGATGGAGCAACTTTGCTTGCAAACAGAGGAGGGGATTTACTTCTGAAGAGTGAAAAAGAAGTTAGTCTTTGGGATAATGGGTGTGAATGTGCGTAAACAAATACATTTATCGTTAAAATAAATAAGAGTCTGCAAATTGTCTGATGTGGGGGAAGGATTAAAGTAATTGGAGAAGGCGGGAGGGCCCGAGAACCAAAGCAAGACCCGGCCCGGATATGACATATAGCCTACTTTGTTAATTGCATTATCCTAATAATGCTATAAAACAAGAAAAGTGTGAAGCACTGAAGCTGGTGAAGAGAATAGAGAGAGGTGGGGTGGGAAGGGTGTTGCAGGATTCTTGGTGTTGAAGTTGAACAAGACAAGAAGAACCCATAAAAGTAGCATTTCATGCATAAAACAATTGAGAATAAGATTATATAAAGAGTAGAGATTAGGATGGACTAAGGGGAAAAAGGGGGATGCTTGTGGGACACTAATTGCTTGTTATTAACTCAAATTCACATAATTTGGACAAGATCATATTATTTTCGGAGAAAACTTGGGGACCTGAATAATCCGTGTGATTAATGATATACAAGGAAAGAAAACAAAACAATTAATGCACCGAGAAAATCAAAGGTAATACGAATTTGGTGACCATTCGAATTCAATAATTTGTGACCCCGTCATCTCCCAACTACCGTGCTTGACAGTGGAGATGGGATCTCCTTCCTATTTGTTGGGCTTCATATTTTTGGCCTAATATTTTGGTATATTGCTTTGAGGGGTCCAATGTTTTATTCAATCACCGAGAAAACTAATTTTTTTAAATCTATAATATCTATACTTTTATATAATACTATTATATAAAGCACCAAGGTACGATAGTAGCCGCTTGACCTGTCAATTTTTTTTCTTTTTTCTTTAATTATGTTTGGTTATAGGATTTTAGGAGAAAATGAAAAGAAAATAGAAAGAAAAAGTATTTTTCAATGTTTGGTTACTAGGGAAAAAGAACGAAAATGGTAAAGAAAGGAAAATTGAAAGAAAAATATAACATAAATTGAGAAAAAATATTTTCCTTTCAATTAGGTGAGGAAAATGAAGGAAAAACTATGTTACTCTCTCTAAGACTCTCTCACTTTTTAAACTCTCATCTCATTTGTTGCTCAACTAATTGATTGTTTGGATATATTTCATGTAAATCTTTTTTTTTGTGCAATTAATTGATTATTTGGATTTTTTTTTGAGTGTATTTTTACATTTTTCTTTAATTTACAGTAATAACCAAACAAAATGGAAGACAATTCTCTAGAAAAATCATTTTCTTTATTATTTACTTTAACAACCAAACAAAATAGAGAATTTTAAAATTCTTATAGTTTCTTTCCATTTTCTTAATATTTTCCTTTCTTTCTAAAATCTTAGAAGTTAGAACCAAACAAAGCCTTGGAGTTCTACCTTCTCTGTCCTCTTTTCAAGTTCCATTTTTTAGTTTTTACTTTCTTTCTCTTTCCTCTTGTATATTTTTCTCTCTTCTTTCTCAACATTTATTTTGGTCTTTCCCTCTTTCCTCGACCAATATTTTTCTTATTTTTCTCCTTTTATCTTTTTAAACGAATTTTATTTCGTTTTAAATTATTCCTCCTTTCACTTATATTCATTTAATAAATAAAATAAAAATAGTTAGAAAAAATATATACTTATGTATAAGCTTTACTAAACATCTTATAATTTTACATCATCGAAACTTAAATACATAATTAAATTTATTTCATGTATTATTTACACGTAAGCCGGGGTGTCTACCTTATTAATTTGTATTATTCATGTCAAATAATATAAGACCAGCCACTTGATTCCAAAAAAAATAAAAATCAATGTAACGTAATCCACTGTATATTTTATGTTATTATATCATCGTAAGCTGAGGTTAATAGTCGAGTGCATTAAAATCATATGTCTGCCAACCACTATAATCATCAACATGATATTTATTAGTGGATCTATGGTAAATTTGTTGCATATTTAAATTTTATTAAATTTGTGATAGATAGCTCCGTTAGTAAATGGTACTATACGGATTTCATTCTATGGTGTATGCGCCAGAGTACACCATAGAATTAGAATAGAGGAAGGCAAGAAAACAAGAAGGATTACAGGCTGAGGCATTAATGGCATTAATTTGTATCAGTATGTTGATTGATTAATGAACAGATAAACAATGCCTTCTTGAACTAGAGTTGGAGTGTGTCGTTATTCTAGTGTACCCTCTTTATTACCTGGAACATCCAACTACTAACCTCAATTCAAGCATCCAACAAGAGCTTTAATTGTGTGTGTGTTCTGTCATATTTCACTGACTTATTTGTTGGGGTTCACTCAAATCCAAACCTATCGGAATGATGAAGTTTTCTTTGCCGGAAATTCAAGATGATTGCGGTGTACAAAGTTGGTCATTACATTATGCATCACATGGCAGTATATATGTATAATAGTGTGTACGTGTGTGTACATTATATATATTAGTATTTTTGGCACATTCGATGTATATGCAAAATAAAAATAAAATATAATTTAATTAAATAATTAAAATTTAAAAATATAAAATCATATTTTTTTATTAAATATTCTATACAAATATATATCTTTTATAACTACTTTCATTATTTGAAGTTTAAACAATCTCTTTAATTTTTCATACATTTATTTAATTTATAATGAGTAAAAAATAAATCTAAAACAAAATAAAAAGTTCTGGAAATAGAATGTGAGAGAGGAGAGAGAAGAAAATAGAAAGAAAAAAAAATACACTGGAGATAGGAGACATGAGAGCAAAGAGAGGAGAGTAGTTACTTTGTTAAGGGAATTTTCGAAAGACCATAATTAAACACACCAAATAAAAAGTCAAAAGTTTTCACACTTAATATATAACATAGATAATATAGAAATTTGTCTATGTTGTAAATTGGGTTCAAGAACTCTAATTAAGCGGTATTTGGTTCAAATCTCAATAATACGTGTATATATTTTTTATGAGTTAAATTTATAAAATTTCATGTGTTAATTCTAATTAGCACAAAAATTCTATATTAAAAAATTAGTTTAAAACCTCTCATCTTTTCAACATTAGCACACTGCTTCCTGGATTTCTTTTCTGAATATTTGAGTATAGATTTTCAATTTTTCAACTTTTTAAAAAATTGGAGAATAACAATATGTTTTGTCTTTTCGAAAGAGGGAGAAGTCTGGTCCAAAAAATGAAAGAGAGAAAAAAAAAACTCTTTGATCACTAAACCCTAACCTTCAAAATTTAACACACGTTTACGATTGATTTGCAAGATATGCGAGTTCTGGTACTCAAACTTTTAGAAAAGTAATCTAGTGGGTGATGTGCTAGTTTTTTTTAAAAATATGAGGAATTTTAAACTAATTTTTTAATACAGGACTTTTTGTGCTAATTAGAATTAATACAGGTGATTTTGTAAATTTAACCTAAGGTTAAAACAGTATATTTGTGAGCGTAAAACACAATCATACATGTAAAAATAGTATATGTAAACGGTCAAAGAGTCTTTTTTGTTAATTTTCACATTTCACGGGATCTATTGTATTAATTTTTATTTCACATAATTTTTCGATTTAATTACACTTAACACAGGAGTACTCCACGACAAAAAGCCTATTTTTTTTTTTTTATATTATATCCAACAATAGGTTACGCTGTAACATACTTCAGTTGAGAGTCAATGAGAGTTTGGGGGATTTGGATTTGAGTCTTAGACCTCTTCCATAGTAGGAAAAAGTAATGCAATTTTAATCAAATGGCAGCGGCCAATTTAGAGTCACATATACGATATTTAGCCAGTTTTTAATATAACAAATCATACAATTGAGTAGTTACGTTCCCTGGGAAAACAAGTCTAATTTTGTCAATTCTTAATTGGATTGATTCATTTGCATAGAAAATCTGTTATGTGTTTAATTTTTGGCCATCTCATAACTGGAACCCGACAGTCTCTCTCTCTCTCTCTCTCTCTCTCTCTCTCTCTCTCTCTCTCTCTTAAAAGTGTCTTTTGTGTGATCCGACAATATATGTTATGAAAGAAAACATGCCCTGAAATTCGTAGCCAGTGTTCACACGAAATTTTTGTAACTGCGCGATCACGAACCCGTCCATGAATGATTTTTTTTTATTTTTTATAGAGAAAGTAGAAATTATAAAATAAATACTTTTATAACTCCGTTTAATTACAGCTCTGCGCTGGCTTAATCTGAAGCCTCAAACTTGAATCAAAACGTGATAGGAAGCTACGCAATGAAATTATGTGATGCTGAATTAATATAGGCCCATGATGAAGGCATGGGGGCAGTTGGTTTGGTAGGGCGAATGTGGGCATGATAGGTTTATTCATAATGTCAAGATAATATTAAGTTTTGGAACTTAGCCTTTGCACGTGTGACAAGTGTCGATTACTATTTACAAATAATTGGGACCCCCCTAAAATCAGTGACGGACGTGGTGACGGTCACCCCTCAATTTTTTAAAAATTTATTTTTTAGGATATGTATTTATTAAAATTTTAAATTTTTGTCCTTTCTTCTAAAATAAAATTTTGATTTTTATATAAGTTATATAATAAAATTTTTTAATTTTTCTCTATTTTATTTTATTTTTAATAATTTATTTTTACCTAATCTTATTTATCATAATAATTAAACTCTCTATCTTTCTTTTTTCTCTCTTTTTTCTTAGTCTCTTCAAATTAAAATATTAAAAAAAAAATTAGATTTTACTTATCTCTTCTATCCTAATTAAAATACCAAAAATTCTATTAGAATTTTTTTCTCTTACAAACCTTACAATATTAAACTTTTTCTTCAAAAGCACCGTATAAAAAGATATTGTGTACTAATTTTGAAATTTATACATTTATTTATTTTTTTTTATAATTAATTTTTGTGTAGAGATTTGAATATTAGAATTATTGATATGAATCTTAATAGTTGTCTAAAATTAAACTTAATGAGTCTTGATGTTTATTGATTGGGCTATTGAACTTGAACGAATCTTATTAATTTGATACTTCATATTTAATTGAGAATTATTTAGAAAATGTGATCTGGAGAAGTAAGAAAACTATTTTTTAAGTTTTAAATATCTTTTTTGACTGTGAGAACAAAGAGAGAGAAAAATCTATTTTAATACTTTTTAAATTTTGATTATATATCATTAAATGGGTTTATGTCAATTTTATTTATTGTTATTAAAAATTCTTTCTTAAGTATTTTATAAAAGCAAATCATTATTCACTACAATTACTTCTTTTGAAACAGAGAATAGTTTATTATTATTTTTTTTAGTATTATTTTTTATATATTATTTTGATTGTAGCATCTTGTTTTTATTGTAGCACTTTTAATTGACCGTATACACATAAATATGATATTTTTTTGTTATTTTATACATATTAATATTATATAACTCTTATATTTATATATTTTAATAATTAATAATTTCTAAAAAAAATTCACTACCCTCAATAATGTATAATATATATGTACGTATATATACAACAAAAAAAATAAAAATGTGCCATTGCACATATCAATTTATGCTTCTCTGTTTTGATTAATGAAGTTGACATTTGAGTCAACATGATACCTTCGCCGGAGGACAAATATTCCAGCACTAAGGTCATCCTGCCATTCTGTGCTGTCGCCTGTCGAGCCATCAAAAGTGACTGCCGCATATTGTTGACTGTTGCTACATATTATACTAGCGACTATTGATACATATATAATTCATATTATAATATTTAACAGGTTTTGTGTGTGTGTGTGTGTGTGTGTGATGATTTTAAAGATCCCATTTCACTAATAATATTAATTATTCCACGATTAAAAACCTCTAATTTACGAAATTACTAACAAGTAAATTAATACACTGTCGTTACAGGTCGTAATCAGATTTTTGCATGAGTGGCCAGCCACCAAAATTGTGATTAATTAATTTAACAACCAGCGGACTAATCATGTTTCATGTTTGTTGGCTGGGATAAAATTAATATTGATGGTATGTTGTGTATGAGTGTATGTTTTAGATAGACACATGGGGAATGGCTGGTTTTGTCAATATTTGTTTGGTTAAATGCAGTTATGGGTCACCTAATGATATTAACAGTTATACTAAATGTAACAACTACTTTAGAAAAAACATGAACTAAGTAAAAGGTTAATTTGTGTGTATTTTTAATTAATAAAAGGTTAATACTGTTTATACGCCAACACGTCTCTATACTTGCAGTAGACGCGTGTGAGCGTCACTTGGTAAGTAGATGATATATAATTATGTATAGTACTATATAAGGTTGAGGGTCTCAATTAAATTTTGACAAATTATTTTGCAACAATCAGATATAAAATATGGGCCACTGTGCAAAAAATATATATTTTTTTTTTTATATTTTTTGGTTCAACTTCTTATTTCGTAAACAAATTGAAGGGAATCGGCTTCTATCATAACAGTGTCATACCAGCAAACATGCAATTTTATTTTATTTTATTTAATTTGGAAAGGAGGAAGAAACAAATTAAAGTCTTCTCGAGATCATTGCAATTAAAAACTACACCCCCGTTCCATAATAATTGTCTCTTTAAAGTTATTTACAAGAATTAAGAAAATAGATTACAGACATTAAATATAAATTATTTTATTTAAAATACCATTTTAATAAATTAAGTTATTAATTTTTCTCATCAACTATTAATCTCTCTCTTTTATGGGTATATTCAAAAAAAATTAATAAATTCTTTTTTGATATACAAGAATGATATATATTATGAAATAAAAAAAAAATTTAACCGACAATTATTATAGAATAGGGAGAGTAATTGATTTGCTTGCCCTTTTGCCAGCAGTAGAAGCTTGGCTTCATCAATCGGAAACACAATGAAAAGTTTGGAGCCGCCATTTTTATACTAGAAAAGAATATTATTAAATGTGTGACAGAGCATATATATATATATATATATGTGTATATTATTTGTTGGAAATTAAACAAAATCTCATGGTAATGTTTATGATTGTATAACTAAATATTGTATAAGAAGCTGGGTCAATGCTGACGGGGGCTTGAAAATATCATTATCTGCATGCTGGGACAAAACTTCAAAACTCCCACAAAGTCTTTAGCTTAATAATTATCAAAATTTACTTACCATTAAAAAAAAAGGGAAGAAGAAGAAATTGTCAAAACTTACAAGCTATAAACGACATAAGAGTAACAATTTAAAGAGTCCATTATTTTTTACGATAGAAAATTCCGATTGAATCTGCTCTTTTTATTATAAGCACGGACCATCATATATTCATTATTCATTTTATCCATATTCCACGCAATTGCACACGCAATTAATTAAAATTTATTATCTCTATTTAATTATTCGTTTATTGGTTTTTGGTAATAAAGAGTCCACACATTTCCATTTCTTGTAATGACAATGACTTAATGAAATCCACTAATTAATTGGATCTTGACATGGACATTGATGTGTTAACAACCTCGATATAGAATCTATTCTATAAAAATAATTAGGGCTCGTTTGAAGAGATTTTTTTTTTTAAGTCAAGTAATTCTATATTTTGATACGATAATTAAAAGTATTCTATTTTAAACTACTTTAAAATAGCTTCTAGAAAGTCCTTTTTGATTTTTTTTTTGACTACTTTTAAAAAAAAAAAAAAACTATCTAAATATAATTTTTATGCTCCAAAGTGTTTCTTTTTTCAAAAAGTGAGTGTTTCTTCTCTTAAAAAATCAATTCAATGCCATGATTGGTATGTAAGAATTGATTTAGACACGAATAAAGTTAAGAATAGAATAAAGATGATATTGATATAGCATTCTCATACTTAGTATGCTCAAGGGATAAAGAATGAAAGAAATTAATTCAATCAATGTAATTGATATATTTGATAATTTATAAATAGTAATAAATTAAATGCATCAAAAATAAATCAAGTATATGATTCAAATAATTCTTTTATAAAAAAATATTTTAAAATTTTAATTTAAATAATATAAATATATATATTATACATTTTTTTATATATAAATATATTAATTTTTATACATAATAGATATTTTGTTTTGTATTTATTATAAACTTTTGCTCATGTGTCAATAATTTTATATTCATATATGTAATTATACGAGCATTTGATATAATATATACCACCTAAAATAATTTTAATATGCAGTTTCATTATGAATATCAAATATATCAGTAACTTATATTATCATATATGTGTATGTATGAATATATGTTAGCATATATTGATATATTATACATTTTAAAATGAAATGTTAGATATAAATTATAAATATATATATGATTTATGTTTACATATAGAGACTTTCTGTAATAAATATAATTTAATACATACTTAATGCATTTATTAATATTTAATTAGTGTAAATATAAATTTTATAACACATGATAAATTTAATAAGTATTATGCTAATAATATGAAAAATAGTCCATTATCAACTTATTAGAAATAGCTAAAATCATATATGATGGAAAGAATCACTAAACCTACATGTTTGGAAATGGTGATTCACACAGGAACGAGTATTCATGCTACTAAATTGTACCAATCGCGTCATTAGGAATGAATGTTGGAATTTACATTCCATTCCCACTCCATTCCTGCATGCCAATCATGCCACAAATGAAATTACGACATTCTAAAATCCATTTTGTTAAGATGACTATCCATAAATTGAAAAGGGAAAAAAAATGTGCGTAAAGAATTTTTCCACAGAAAAAGTGAGCACAAGTATCACTACTTTATTCTGTCATATCCACGATTCTCTCTTCATAATAACGAAATTCAATTTATGAAACAATTGCTTCGTTGAACTGATTTTGAGTCCCCCATATAGACACCTCAAATAATCCGAAATGTGTCATATTCTGTGTAAGAATATCTCATTTTTAAATGACTTAAGTATTATTGTGAAACAATTTAAACTATTTGTGACACATATATAGCCAACGAATGGTATCATTATTGTTTCAAATTGTACATCAAACTTCATATATAACAATTTTCCAGCACAGAACTCTTCATAAAATGTCCTATAAAGGCCACTAAAGTGGCCACAAAAAGGTTTTTCATCTGTACCAGGGAGCATGCATTCTGGGTTTCTTTTCTAGTTATGTTTTCTTTACAACAAAACCAGAAACAATAAAGACAAAAACATAATTATTAAAAAAAAAACAAAAACATCAACTAACATAAATTTTTGCCCGATGCACTTCATCTGAGTGCAGAGAAAAATGAATATCCTTCAACAACTTCAAATGGCACCATTTGTTTATTTAGGACATATAAACACCAGAGATCAAGAATCTGGGAGGATATCAGGATAACAGGTTTTGCCCAGCAATTTTAGAGTGTAAAGATCAGGCATATAAAAGTAAAGCAATCTAGATAAGCCAATCATATAAACCAAGGGTGGTTGAATAAGGCACAAAAGTAAGGAATACTATTAAGTCGCGTATTCACAAATTATTTTCTAGAAGAAGACCACGATGTACAGAAGAAAATATGATATCGTCACCATCAAAAGAGAATAACTATGTTAACGTATTTAATTAACATCTCTTTTCACCAATCTGGTTAGCGTTTACCTAATAACTCTTCCACTTACGTAAAAGCTCCTCATAGACAAAGGCTTTCCCTACTTTGGACAGGCTTTGTTTCAATTTTGAAAGTGTGGCAGAGTTCAACTTGATCCCTCTTTCGATCATGTCATCAGCGCACTTAACTGCTTCAGGAACCCGATTCATATCCCGAAGCCCCACAACCAACAAATTACCAGTTTCATCCAAATCAGAATTATAATTTTCAACCATACATCTCCAAACTTTTACTGCCATATGCGGATCCCCAGCATCTACATATGTCTTAACCGCTGTAATACAGTCTTGTTGCATAGGCACAAACTCATTTTTCACCATCTCCTTGAATATTGGGTTAGCATCCCTTACCCGTCTATGTTTGATCAAAAAGTGAAACAGTAAACCATAAGTTTCAGAATCGGGAAATGCCCCATTATAAACCATCTCATCTAATAACCTCTCAGCTGAATCGAAATCCTTGATATTACAATACAAAGAAATTAATGACTTATACATTATTGTATCTGGTATACATATGTTCTGCCCGACCATTGCATCCCAAACCACTTTAGCACATCTTGCATCACTCTTCCTCACACATTCATCAATCAAAAACTTAAAGAACTTCATCCCAGGATAGCAACCCCTTTCCCTCATTGTGTCAAAAAATTTTAACACTTCACGCAGTCCTTCAGGACCCTTGAGGAGGGTACACAAGATCGAATCATAAGCAGGGGTGTTCCTTGTATCACATCCCACATCAATCGCCATTTCTGAAAAAGTTTGCCTAGCTCTACCCACATCTCCTTCGATTTCCCAACCCTCAAGCAGAATCGCATAGGTCTCTGCATTCGCCCTAATCTTCTCCTTCATAATTCCCAAATAGTCCTTTGCCTGTTGGGTTTTCCCCTCCTTACAGATAGCGCGTAGCAAGGAATTCAATGCGGCAACGTCCCTTGGGACACCATACTGATCCATAATCTCAAAGCTGAGAATTGCCTCCTGCACGCGATTGGCAATCACATAACTACTAAACACAGAAGCAAAGGTAGACAAAGAGAGCAACTGCACTTTCTTCATGGATTTTACAGCATCCCACATCGCATCAAACAAACCATTCTTTCCCAACAAATCGACAACCAAGTTCCAGGCATATGGGCCGTGTCCATTATTCAATTGGGAACTGGACCACCGGAAAAACTTCACGGCGGACCCCGGGTGCTCATAGGACAATTTAAGCACCTCCTCCACATCTTCTTCAGAAACCCGGATGCCTGTATCCTCAAGAACACTCTCTACGGTAGCACCCGGGTTTCTAGCTATGATTTCGCACAAAATTCTCAACTTTGGTGGCAGAGAGGACACCTCAGTGTACGAAGTGAAGTTTGAGCGCTTACCCATTACTTGGCGATGGGAATTCTGATGTGGGGAGACATGATTATTGATCGGGAAGCTTGAGGCCGTGGCATGGTGGTGGTAGCGCTTTGTGCTGGTGTCGATCTTAGATGATGATGAAGACGACGAACCTTCTCCATGGGATCTTTTCCTGGCATCCCTCATTATCGCACATCAGGTAAGGGTTGAATCTTGAAAGGAATGAAAAAATTAGTCGTGAAATTGAGTCGTAATCTGAAACCCTAGGTACGGCGAAAATGGTGTTTTGGCCGTCTTATAGGGGGTTGGGGGTGGGTGCGGCAGTGGGGGAGTGGCGCCTGAGGCTACCTACCAGTGCCTGCCAAATAGAAACAGAGTTTATGTGTCTGAGACAGAATTACTGAATTACCCCTAGATGTGGGGAATTTTACTTTACTATTATTTTATTTGATAGACACTGGATAAACTGGGCCACCCACTATGTTATCACAAAGTTAGGCTAGAAAATGAAAACCCAAAAAGTTCATTTCAGCCCACTCGTTGAGTATAGTAACTCAAAATTACACTTTTACAGAAATTTAAAGTTTAACTCCACACTTAAATAATAATGATAATCAAAGCATTATAATTCAATTCGAGTACGACTTAACTAAAGATTTATATGAGATCAATCTATTTAATACTAACACATGCCATTCATTCGTATTGAATTAACAAGAAAAGAATTACCATAGATTTATAATATCATATATGATAATGGTATTGTAATTATTATTATTTTTAAGTTGATTTATTACAATCAATTAATTACGTCAATAGTGTTATTATAATTATAACAGTAATATTTCAAATAAAAAGTAAATTATTACAATCATCATCGTCAAATAACCACGAAATATAAATTAATGTACAATAGAAAGAAACTAGTTTTTTAACTTGTGCGTTGCACAGGACGGTAATTGCAAATTAAAAAAAAAGTTTAGTATATTTAATTTATAATATAAATAATGAAACTCTTCTACAAATATTACAAATGATAAATAATTAACAAAAAAATATTGAGAACAATCTAATTATTGAAATAAGAAAAACATGAAGATATTTCATATAAATATGACTTATTTTCATCGGATCTAATTTGATAAGGGTTCACAATTTTCTACAATTTCATATTTGCTTGCACGAAAGACATTCATATTTGAAATAGTAATATTTAAAATAAAAAATTATTTAATATTGATAATCCAATATATAAAATGTAAATTTATGAGAAAAAAAGAAGAAGAAAATTTACCTTATATGCTTTGGATTTGTTAATACGGACATTCAACATTTATTTATTCTCATCAATTACTATTTAGAGTAATACATTTGTAAAACTAGGGTCATTGCAATTTTGGTCCTTTAAATATACTTTTGTCCAATTTTGGTTCGATTCGTTTTAATGTTCTCAATTTTGGTCTCACATGTTTCAATTTTCACAATTTTGGTCCCAAATATTTGCAATTTTTTGCAATGTGTTGAACAATAGATTTATAGATGATTTAATTATATAGACTATTTCTCTAATATGAAATATGTAAGTAATAAATTGAGTAGACCTTGCCATTTTTTTTTACAGTATTCATCAATTCTTCTCTTTAACTTTTTAATTGAATGTTTCATCCAAAATAGATAGAATCATTCCATTTAAGTATCAAAAATAAATATCAAATTGTATAATAAAAACCATAAACGTACCTTAAGCCATGAACTTATTTTAATAACTTGCCCAATTTATTAAGACTCAAATTTCAATATTTATCATTCAAAAACTTGTTTACATATTTCCTGAGAATAAAACATGTTAACGAATAAGAGTAAAAAGTTTGAGACATGAGTAACAATAGAATTTTTTGTATTATTTTCGACTTGTTTGTTTTTGCACTTCTTTAAAAAAAATTTACCCAATATAATTGAGTTCATATAAATTGAAATACACCATCTCTGAACTATTACAGACAAACGTTGAATTTTCTGATGTTACAATATACAATAACTGACATATTTATTTTGACATGTTAATATCGTACAAACTAAAATTAGATTCAAACTTTTAAAATTGAAAGGTCCGATAAGAGAGAAAATATATTAAATTAATTTTAGAATTAATTCTAGATTAAAAATAAAAAGAACGCATAGTTAATAACTTTAACAAATCTTGGGTGACTTGCATTGTAAAAATAAAATATAAAAATTTAATAAGTTCTCTTGTAAAAATAAAAGTGACCCCAAATTAATTTATGAAAAAAATTATTATTTTTTTAAATGTCTTAATTTGGCAAGTAATTTTATTTTGATAAGTAGTTAATTAGCCTGATTGAAGGTATTGTATATAGTTTGTACCATTCTTCATTTTAAGAAAATCATGCCTTACTATTTGGATTTTCATATTTGGCTTTCTAATTTTATATATAAATCCCCTTATTATCATTATAGTAAACTATAAACTTATCAAGTCATTTTATTTAAATATTGACATATATACATGGACTCTAGCCATTCAACCACTAATTAATATCACATTCATGTTTTCCTTTTTTTTTTTTTTTTTCAGATGGGTACAATACATTTTAAAAGATTACATCCATTATCTAAATCAAGCATAACTAATACATCCATAATCTCGCAAAACTATTTGCACAACTGTGCCATCCCATAAAATCAAACTCAAATAACTATCAAATAATATAAAGTAACAAACTACTATACATCATAATAAGACACACGTAAAAATCAAACTCCTGACCCCTATCGTTAGAGAGGTCTCTTTCTCACCAAACCAAGGGATTCTTAGACACATTCATATTTTTATTCTTACAATGCATAAATTATTACCAATGCAATATATAATTTGTCTCATATTCCATAATTAGTTAATGCCATCTAATTTTTTATTAAATTTGGTAGATAAAAGATTTTTATTTTAAGTGGCACAATAATTAAGCCAATCAATCCCTCAAAATCAATATTAATTTCTTATGTTATTCCTATAACTTCTCTTTATTTAATTATTTTCCTATTTTTTCATTGAAAACACACCATTTTCAACTTGATGAGTGTATGAATCCTCAATGTTTTCTCATAAATCTAACAACATGATGAGTGTATGATTTTGATATACACAAGCATATACATACATACATACACATAAACCAAAAGTGATATTGTTAGATAATGATATGATATATATAATTTAACAAAAATAATTTGACAAAGGAAAATGTATTAAGAGTATATGTCTAGATACATGTGTATAAATACTTTCTAAAAATTTAAAAAATAAATTATGTATAAAAAATAAGGAGTTTTAAGATTAAATATATATCAATGAATTTCACGGAGAGAGATGAAATATGGAAGCAATAATTAAAAAAAATTGTAATTCATAAAATTTAAATATGGAAAAAAATGGATAAACTAACTTATCAACATGATTGCCACATAAATCACATACTTAAATTAGCTCGCCACAACATTTTTACATTATATATTAGATATATTCAATTAAATTAGAAAAAATCAATCAATGAATATAATTATAAGTTATGTTTAAGAAACTAATTATGTGTATAAGGCATAATTTAAAGATATATTTTTGAAAACAATGTATTATATAGTTCTAATCATGAAAAGAATTTAGTATGAATTAGAGAATCAACAAGTAAATATGAAAAAAAAATTATATGACTAAATAATGAAAGCACAACTTATCAATCTCATCATCCACATAAGCAAAAAATAAATACATAAATGGACATTATTTTAAATATATATATATATATATATATATTAAATTACATTAAATTACCATCAAATTAGAATAAAACCCACGTTCACCGTGAGTCGAACCATAATTATCATCATCCTGGAAACAGAAGATCTTGATTTATATGAAACACGAAATTTTAATTTCTGAATTAATAATTCTCTATCCGAATTCCGAACAGAGGGGCATACGAAACGAAGGGCCAATTTCAGCTGTGTGTGTACAGTAATGTACTCAGGGAAGGTTTGTAGAGTGAAAACCCTAAAATCTGCATTTTGGCCAAATCAAAAATCAAAACTCGCACATATCTAAAGATCCAACATTTTCAATCGAGCTCAATGTCTGCATCCCAGGCTCCTCCTCCTCCTGGTAATTTTTTTCGGCTTTTTTTTTTTTTTTTTGTTTTTTTGCTGCTTATTCTTTGTGGCTTCGTGCAAATGATGATGTTCTAGGCTTTCCCTTTCAATGGTTTTATTTTTGTCTTTCGCTTCAATTTTTAGTTTTCCAGCTTAAGTTTCGATGTTTTTGCTTGATTACGCTATTTTCTTCGTGTTCGCGCCATTATTTTGTCTGATTTTTTTATTTTTATTTTTTAATTTTTTGTCCCAGTTAATCCATCATTCTCTTAGCATTCAACAGATTTTTTTGTTTTTGTTTATCTGGTAAATACCGTTTCCAGGTTTAGGCATGCAGTTGCTCAGTGACATTTTTTAGTGCATCTGGTTTTTTCTTGAAAATGCCTAATATCTTTCTAAAAGTTGCTGAAAATTTCTGTCTTTTTTTGATAAAAAACTAAAAATTTCTGATGAAGCAAGGAAGTTAAAACTTGCTAAACATTTCTGATGAAACAATGAAGTTTGCACAAAATAATAGGAACTCGATTGTTCATTGTAACTATGGCGAAACATGGTTTGAATCAGAGTTCTCTTTTGCTATGGAAGAAGGGTTTGGACAAAGCTCTTTCTTGTCTGTTGCTTGGTATTTCAGTAACTAAATTATTTCTCCATGGGCTCAAAGATGTTTCTGCCTAATACATTTCTTGAAGAATTTCTCATTGGTGTCTTGTTTTTTTGCCTAAGCTTTGATTCAAGGGATGCAGTTGTCAAGTCTCTTGTTTGCCTTATCATACTTCTTTCATCTTCTATTTTATTTTTGTCTTGTTCTGCCTCTTTTCTGGTATATAAATTACAATTTCTAAATGCCGCTACATGTGCGGTGAGATTATCTTCTTAATCCCCCATAATAATTGTTATCCTCAACATTTGATTTTGTTGAGTTGATTGTACTCTTGTATATAGGTATTCCTGAAGAGGTCTGGTGCAAGAACCGTCTTCAACAATACACACAAAGAGCTTCTATACCACTTCCAGTATATGAGACATTTAAGGAGGGTGCTCAACATGCACCCCACTTTAGGTCCCGTGTGTGGGTGGATGGAACATGTTTCGTATCACCAAACACATTTTCAAACCGAAAGAGGGCTGAGCAAGATGCTGCCAAACATGCACTTATCGGCATTCGGGAAAAAGTAAAGAGCGAGGGATGTTCACGTATCCTTCAGGTTTGTTGCAAGCAATGATCTCATCTTTATTTGTTGTAGCATTTTCAATAGTCATTGTTTAGCAAAGCTTCGATTTTGTTCTAGAAGCTGCTAAGATTCCAAAATTTTGTTTTGTTGGTATTTCAATTATTTGGTTGAAATGTTCATGAAATCTATTTTAATTTTGCGTCTGATTCCCTTTTTGCCCCGTTGAACTAATGCACATCTCAAACCTACATTTTTTCCCATCACATCATTTCTCCACCTCCCATGTTTCAATCGACAATAGAATATAACAAGACTAGTGATCTACCTAGTCATCTTTTGTCACTCATCATTTTCATTTACCTCCTCTAGTCTGTTGGATTGTCTTTGTAGTTTAACTCACTTTTCTGAAATTGAACTGTCTTACTTGTTTTTTAGGACGCTGAAATTTCTTACTGACTTTTTGTCTTGTTGTTTTTCCATTTCAATAACTGTGTAGGATACTGTCTTTTGCAAGACAATAATGAATGAGTATGCTTTGAAGATGAATATGAAGGCACCTACTTTTGTCACAAATGAGTCAAGGGCGGTGCTTCCTGTATTTGTTTCCTCATTGATTTTGAATGGTGTTACATACATCGGAGATGCTGGAAAAAGTAAGAAAGAGGCTGAACAGTTCGCAGCACGTTCAGCCATCTTGTCAATTCTAGGTAACTTTAACGACTTGGAATCCCAGTATTTACTTAAGTTTTTCCCTTTCTAAGTAGAAGTTTTACTGTAAACTTACAACTTTTTTCTGATACTGGACATGGGAATTGATGAAGATACTGAATCTGGCAGTACAATGTCTGAGATAGTTAAGTCGAAGTTTAAGTTCTATGATGCGTTGAAGAAAGTCAAGGAATCATCTGCTGTCCATGGTGGTACTATGCCTGCTGCGGTGAACTCATTGGAGGGAGGGGTTGCACCTTTGTCGTCCAATAAAAGAAAAGAAGTTCAAGTTAGTGGAGGCACTGGAACTGATCCTCTTACTGTGATTCCACAGTCTAGCTTTTACCATGTCCTGTTGTTCAGATTCCACTTTCAGATTCTTCCTCAATGCAACCTTGTAGCGCTCAAGCTCAATGTCGGCCTCTCCACGAGTTCAAAAAGCCTAAATCCCAAACGCCGGTGGCGGTATTAGCTCCGCCCATTGAATTTGTGCCTCCAGCTTCAGAAAATCCTCTCATATGTCCAGCTCCTGGAAAAAAGCGGAATCGTAAAAGCAAGAAGGGCCAAAAGAAAGCGCAGCATCAATCTCTGTAAGTTTGATGTGATATTAACACATTTGTTGGTTACAATACAGAAGCTATCAATTCATGTTTACAATTTTTGGGTATGTCTCTGGGTGCTGTGAATTCTGATGCAGCCTTCCTCAGTCACTCTGACAACTTCCACTTTATGATTTTCTCTTTAGAGACTGCAAGCATCAAATCCCTTGAATCCGAAAATTCATACTTATTCATCTTAATGGATTTCTCATATGTGGAAGTGCCACTTAGAATTTCTCTTTTGTGATTCTTCTTCTATACTTTCTTTTCCTCCAACCATGCTATTCTTATTGACTTCAATGCCATCATTTCCTCGTAAGGCACAGCTTGTACAAATTTGCGTTCCTGAATAATATTAAAGGTAAATAAAATGAAATTAATTTTCTATAACAAAATCCTTGCTTGCGGCATATTGATTTGGTGTGCTATTTATTATGGAAGAAGTCAATTCACGTCTTATTTAGGCTAGAATTGAAAGGTCAGTTTGTGGCGTTATTTAATCATATATATCTACATCATTTGATTGAAGGAGGTTTGCTTGAGACTTGAGAGATTATTTGATTTCCTGTACAATCGAATTAGGAAATGAGGTCATCGAAGAATGAAGATAGAGGAGCTCTTCCATTTTTAAGTTTATACCTATGTCATAAGGAGATGGTTTTCTCTTGTTGTGCATTGCTTGCAACTTGTGAGCTCCCATGTTTACTTTGACTGAAGTTGCATATTTCACCAAATTAGGTACATAGTTTGTACAAGCAACTTCATAAGTTAATATGAAGGGGTTCTATTTGGGCCCTTTGGTGTCAATATCAAGACCTGCTTCTTATTGTTTCCTGCCATGGCCTTGGATTGTCCTCTTTCTATTATATATGCCTAAAAAATGTAGAATATTTTGAAATGTGACTCGTCATATGGATTGAGGTAAATTGTTGTCTACAGCTATTTCTTTTTCCCCCACTCGAAACTTGGTTTCCAAAATGCAGGTTAACAGATGCTGTGATGCCTCAGACTCTTTTCCCTGCTTGTTCTGTGGCCCAATGAGCCTGGCACCCTTCAGGTAGGTATTTCATTTGACATCAGTCAGTTGACTTCATTTATGTCTTATGATACCATTTATTACAAATGTTTCGTATCTAGAATAACAGAAGTGTTGCAGTGAACTTTATTCCTTCGATGGGGTCTCTCTAATCTCAAGTCTTATTCATAAACATATTCAAACTTTATAATACAAACATAAAAGCATGTTCTTTTTGCTACCTGAAGCTGAGCATGTTGCTGTTTGAATAGTCCAATGCCAGATCTTTAATGTAGTTCAATAGTTAAATGATCCTTGTAGTTTTTCATCAATCTTTGCGTTCTTATTCATTAAGTGACTAGATCTTGCTATGCATTTTTTACTTTGTAATGTAGAGCCCTGAGAACTCTGAAAATCTAGTGTTTTAGCAATCCTTTGCATCGATTACTATGCGTTCTCAATTTTCTGTTATAATGTGCTTCAGCTTTTCGGATGAATCTCGTGGTTGTCTTGCTGCTCAAACTATAATGTGGCTTTCAAGAGAAAGAAACAGCAGATAGCCTCGATGTCGATGTGTATGAGCTGTAGATAGTTGAAAAAGAATGTTGCTGAGAAAGGCCGTTTTGACTAACCTTATGATTCAGTAGTTTTCTCTTTGTATCTCTCATGTTTTTGCACAAAATTTCGTTTAATTATGTGATTGTAATTTGGCAAAAGGTGTTGGTAGTGACTATACCGTTGTACAGAATCATACCTGGAATCCCTGGTGCCTTTGTTGTTGAAGTGAATTTAGGTGGTGCACTTGGCTCAAACATACTCTTATGAAATTGCTTAAAATGCGTATGTGCTATTGGGCTTATGGTTGATAACCTCTGGGCCGTGCGTGGTGTTAGATGTATGGCTTTTTCGTTCTACACTCTAGGCAGAGCACGATGCAAATTCTTTAGCGACCAACAAATTAATGTTTATATCTATAATCAACTAAGACTTTATTGAAATAAATTAGTACTAATCGAATTAAGATTAAACATAATGTAATAACAAGATACGAATTGTTGTAAAATTTTTTTTTAAAAAAATGAAGATTTTATATGCTTTTATATCATCATCATCATCATCATCATCATTATTGTCTGCATATCTGCGGGATAATTACCCAATCTTACGAGACTTGTTTCTATTACAAAAAGCTCATTTTATCTATTTAAATTACAATTATGATCTTCAAAATTTGCTTCTCACTTATGAATGGATAGCATCGACTGTTTGTTTAGCTGTCCAATTATTTAAAAAAAGTAAAAAAACTCTCCTCTATCTGTTAATGTCAGGAAATAATTATAATTTTAATAGGTAACAGTTTCTTGTGTGTGTGTAATTAAGACAAACTCTAGAGTTTGTTTGGTAATCATCCCGATATTTAATTAAATTGGTGAATGTTATATTTATTAGTTTTGAGAGTTCATAAGATATGTCCTGCAATTGAGGAGTAACATTTAAAAGTACTCAAAAAGTAATGACATTCGAATCAAAGGTCAAGACTAGAACATGGTACTTGTAGATTTTTGTGTTAATCATTACCATTGAGCAATTGGGATAATTAATATTGGAGAGCGACTTATAAACATTCAATGTCCTTTTATCCTTTCCCCAGGTCAACTTCAACCCAGCAATCAATTCACCATATATTGTTCCCATTTAACTAATAATTATTAATACATTTTACAGATCAACTTACCACCGTTTTGACAAAATGCAACATGTCCCATGTGCCGACATTCATGAATCAAATTAAACACAGACTAATCAATCAGATAACATAATTAATCTCTTAATTATCAAATAAAACTTGCCTAATCAGGTGGATTAAAGTGGCAATGCATTAGCTGTAAATATTTGAATATTTAGCCCATATTTATGATTAAGAGAATTCCGGGATATGGTTCTCATCAAGCTTGATATAGATATAATATTTATATGTATCATCACATTTAATGTTTAGAAAGTAGGTAGTAATGTAGAAACATAATCTCCAGGAGACAAGGGAATTGCGCTCATTCCAAAGCCAGCTTTGATTTTCTCATAGCCACTATTTAATTAATCACTTGTCTGAAACTAACATAAATGTGGCTTAGCATATATATCTTCATAAATTTTCAGAGAGAACCGGAAAAAAAAAAAAAAAAAAACATAACCAAAATGAAAAAGGGTACTGATCATATATCGTTATCTTATAAGCATCAATTAACCGTTTCAATATTCAATAGAGTTCCTCTGTATCTTTGTTATCTTTCATAGTTGGTGATCAATTATTTTAAGCAGTGGTAAGTGTACACTCGATGTGTGTGCAAAAATAAAAATAAAATAAATTTGAATTATGCATTCAAATTTATCATGTAAAATATAAATTGTTATCACAATAATTATAAAAATTAATTCAAAGAAGACTTAAATATATAATTAAAAGTAAATGGAAAAGAGAAAATATAGGATTAGTTAGGCTGAATAGTGTAGAGAAGAAAAATAAAAAAATAAACATAGGAGAGAGAGAGAGAGAGAGAAGAGATGCAAAGTTAAATAGCGGAGATGCTAGATGAGAGGAATTAAAAGTTAAATAATTATTAGAGATTGTTGGTGGTTTATAAAAAAAATATAGATAATTGATTCTTTATTTAATAATATTAATATAATTAATTAAGTATAATAGATTGCCCTTTATCAAAATACTCAATAGAGTTCGCTCTTAAGTCAATCCAAACTAATTATCAAATTGTAAACTTTAATAAGAACTTTCATCTTTTTTTTTTCTATAAGAAAAAGAAAATCAAGATACTAACAAACAAAAATTTCCCAAAAAAAAAAAAAAAGAATATTCATTATTGTATTGATGAATTCTGACTTCTGAGTTAAGTAAAATGTATGTGTACAAATAATATTTTTATGGACGTATATGCTATAAAAATTGTTAATTAGTACTGTACAAGTAGGGAATGTCCTAACGCGATCGGTATATGGAATTGCTATAGAATTTCAAAGTTGATCGACGATTCTCAACATTCCAAGCACCCATCGTAACTTGATGCGGACCGTCCAATTTAATATAAGAGATTTTGAGTGAATTTTGAGATAAAATAAAGGGATAATTGCATTAAACCATATGTGATTTCGTGAAATTTGATGCTGGTATCTTCTGGTTTAAAAATATGAAAAAAAATACCTTATGTTTTCTAAATTTATGCAAGAAATCTCTTTTTTCGTCCAACTTAATGGTGAGTGAGGTACACGCGCATCAATGTGAGTATGTATGTAATTAAGCCCTATTTTAACTTTAAAAAATATTAAATTGATTAAAATACCCTTAGAATTGTACTATTTTTTTTTGTATTTTTTTATTCTTCCTTTTCAGGTTTTTCTTTTTCTTTCTTTTTTGTTTCTTCCTCCTCCTTCTTTTTCATCATCCACGCCTCCACCGGTTGAGGGCACCACCATTGGAGTCATCGGAACCATCTTCTTCTGCCTCCTCCCAAACCCATCTTCTTCCCCCACCTCTCGTTGTCGTTGTTGCCGCCGCCCGCTATCTTCTTCCTCCTGCCACCGCCACCACCACGATCCACCACCCCCACTTCTTCCTCCTACCGCCATCACCACCACCACCCCTATTTTCAGATCTAGATCCCCAAATCCTGCCCCCCCCCCCCCCCAATTTTCCAGATCTAGGGTTTTATCTAATTTAAAATTTATTCTCTAATTTGATCCATATTCAACCGCTTGATTGACAATATATATATATATCACATAATAAGATCGTTAATTGGCATTCTAATTTCTTACAAATCTTGTGTGTGTATAGGTGTGTGACTGTGTGTGTTCTAGTGTGTGTGTGTGTGTGATGTAGGACAAGAAGTTAGTTAATTTTAGGGTTTTATGAACCAACTAAAGGAAAAAAATTAAATTTATTTAGTTTTAATATTTTCTATAGGTGTCTTTCAACCCGATATGTTACTTTTAGGCCAAGTTTAGTATTTTTCTATTTTATTTATGAAAGTCTTGTCCTATTTCAATTCAGATTAGTGTTTTAACTATTTAAATACTTGTTACGCTCTTATTGGTTACATAAATTACATAGAATAAACTAGGTTTTGTTTTCTTTATTCCAATTTCTCTCAAGTTCTTAAAGCTTTGAAGGCGAATTCTTCAAAACCCTTCAAAATTCATAAGCTTTCGCTTTGTCGAGTGGTATCAGAATTGCGGTGTGCCCGAGATGAGATGGCCAACAATGGCAATGGTAACGACCGTACTGTAGTCGATGAACTTAGGACGACTTTCGCTAATTTTTGATGAGAGATGCGTCAATATTTTCGAGAGTTAACTCAGGACATAACTCGTACATGAAATATATCATTCGATTCAAGATCTGAATACGACGCTTGCTCTTCGACGAATTGATGCAAATGGGAACATGAATCGTGGATGGACTCATGATGGTGTTGTGCCACTAGTCCAGCCCGCTATATATAGGTGGTGATCTTGCATTGTTACAAGGGGCTCTTCTCTTTGTTACGAGTGATAGTGTTGATGAAGACGAGTTTGGGGAGGTTATTCAAGAACCCCCTCGTGCAAGTTTTCATCCTAGTGGTAGACGAGATAATGATGATGCTCCCGATTTTTGCCTCAAAATTGATCCTTCAAATTTTAATGGATATTTGGATTATAATAAAGAATACTTGGATGGTGAAACTAACGGTGAGGAGTTTTTAAGTTGTACGAATATTCCTAAGGGCAAAATTTTTGATAATATGGAAAAAGATGATAGAGGCTTTCCTAAAAATCATAAACTGAACTTCCTAATATTGTCCAACCATTGTCAGATGTATTTCAAGATGGGTTTCCTGAAACATTACCCAATGAATTCTCCCTTGTAAGGGATTAGCATCAGCATATTGATTCGGCGTCAGGAGCAATTTGTCCCGTCTACCCTACTACCAGATGAGTTACAAGAAGACTAAGAAATATGATCATTGTCGCATAGTAGAGAAGATTGAAATTAATACATATGTGGTTGATTTACCAAAAGACTTGAATATTCCTTCTATTTTCAATATTTTTGATTTGTTAAAATATCATCTGCCTGATGAGCCCTTTTTTGATTTATTTGAATATCATCTGCTGGATGAGGCACTCTATCCAAAGTACAACTCGAGGTCGAGTTTTTTTTCTAACGGGGGAGTATGATGTAGGATAAGAAGCTAGTTAATTTTAGGGCTTTATGGACCAACTAAAGTCCATGAAGAAATAATTCAATTTTATTTAGTTTTAATATTTTCTATAGGTGTCTTTCAGCCTAATATATATTTCACATTCGGGTCAAGTTTAGTATTTTCCTATTTTATTTAGGAAACAGTCTTGTCTTATTTCAATTAGGATTAGAGTTTTAGCTATTTAAATACTTGTTACGCTCTTATTGGTTACATAACTTACTTAGAATAAACTACGTTTTGTTTTCTTTATTTCAATTTCTCTTAAGTTCTTAAAACTTTGAAAACGAATTCTTCAAAACCCTTCAAAATTCATAAGCTTCTGCTCCATCAGTATGTGTGCAAGTGTGTGTTTGTGTGCATGTATGTGTGTGTGCGTGTGCGCGCAAGTGTGTGAACAGGTGTTTGTGTGTGTAGGTGCATGTTTTTGTGTGTGTGCAAGTGTGTGTAATGTGTGTATAAGTATTTTATATCTAATTTTTATTTAATTATTATATTGTTTTCTTGAACAACCAATTTGGAATTTTTTTTTTTCAAATCAAAATCCAATGATTTATAATAATAAGGGTATAACGGGTATTTCAATAAAATATTAATGCCGTCAACTTTGAAATAACGACAAGAGAATATAAGTATAAATTTAAAAAACAAAGGGTGTTTTTTTTTTCCATATGTTTAAACCATAAAATACTAGCGTCAAAATTCGCGAAACTATAACAGTGCGTTTGGCAGAGGAAAGAAAATGAGAGGAAATAAAACGAAAGGAAAGAAAATGGGTGGATTTTAATTTTCCACAGGTATGTTTGGTTGAAAGGAAAACAAATGGAAGGAAAATAAAAATCTATTTATTTTCTCTTGTTTAATTTGTTTGAATGGAAAAGTGGAAGGAAAGAAAATGAGTTATGTACTAAATGACAATTATATCTTTATATCATTATAAATTATAATTATGTTTATGAATTTATGTATTAAAATAGATTAATAAAATTAAACTAAATAATGTAAAGTATAATGTAAATAAAATATATAAATTAATATAATGAAATATTTGTTTACATTGTGTCAAACGACAACCACAATCCTATATAATTATAAATATAATTAAATTATAAATATAATTATGTCGTAGAAAATTTAATGAAAATAAAATAAATAAATATGTGAAATATATTTTTAATGTATTATACAAATGCACACGTCGTATTTGATATTTAAAAAATGCAAGAATTCATGCTAGTAGAAAATGCAATATTATTTAAATACCTAGTTATACATATGGGCAATTTTGGAAATATAATTTTATAGAGATCCTCGTGTTATTTTCCTCTCATTTTCCGTCCGATTTTGAGTGGAAAAAAAATCAGTGGGCGCCATGCTTATTTTTCCATTCTCAATTTCTTTCCTTCCCTTTTCCCCCCACAACCAAACAAGGGAAAATATATATTTTCCTTCCAATTTCCTTCCTTCTCCTTCTATTACTCCCATTTTCCACCCTACCAAACGAAGCCTAAGTGAGTTTTATGCAATTATCCCTAAAATAAATCAATTGAAGTGTGATATACCCATAATTGGCCACTATTACGTACTAGATAGATCTGCACTTTTATCTTCGTTCAATTTAAATTTTATCATTGTTAATTAATAATTCGTCACAACACATTCTATGTTTATTATTCGTATCATTTTTGATCATCTAGGAAATTACCAATTCAAGCTTAATTAGGGACCATTTTGAATGGGCTTAAAAAAAAAGTGTTTTTTGAGTGGTGCTTTGTGTAGTAGAGTTTTTTTTTTTAAAGTTAAGCAATTTTGCGTTTGGATACAGTAATAAAAAAATATTTTAAAAGGTGCTTTTATTTGAAGTTATCATAAATAGCTTCTAAAAAAAGTCCATTTTTATCCTTTTGTTTTTGCCTTTTTTTTTGTCTTTTTTTTTCTTTTCTGGCTTCTGTTTTTTTTTTTTTCAAAAAGCTCATCTAAACATTTTTTTTTTGCTTAGAAGGTTTTTTTTTAAAAAAATAAATGCTTTTTCTCTACAAAAAAGGCCATCAAACGGACTCTTAATCACATTATTCCGTGATGGGAAATTTCTTACGGATAAACCCCCTCACAAATATAAAACATTTGTAATGAATTTGAGAGAAAATCCCATCCAAAAACATTATAGTAAGAAAAAAAAAATAATGAAAATACATTTATTAATAAATTAATAACGAAGAAAATTAAATGTAAACTTTGTGATGGACTTTATTAAATTTTTAATCAATTAGTTTATTAATAAAGGGTCTGATTTATTTTAACGGCTTTTTACAATTTTAAAGGGTCATGAACTCATGGAAATATTGAAAGTATGACGACTGATATATTGCGAATAGATTTCTATATATCTCCGTTTGGGAAATCAATTTTAAAAAATATTATTTTCATGCAATTAATTATTTTCTCAAGGTCAAAATGATTAAATAATGGTAATACAGTAACACTACATAGACTCAAGGCTGGATTAAGCTGCCTACAATGAATTCAACAAAGACTTAATAATTATACAATAATCAATACAATGGAATGTAAGAAATGATATAAAAACTGTTGAATCCACGTGCTTATTCATAATGAAAATAGCTAGGAAGGAGCCTCAATACAGAATAAAATTAAAGATTCTAATTCATTAATTAGGTTAATTTCTTGGAATCTGAGAGACGTGGGCAAGGCGGGAGAGCCGCCGGGGCTTTTGCTGATTTTAATCTCTCTCTCTCTCTCTCTCTCTCTCTCCCCCCCCCCCCCCCCCCACCCCCCTCTCTTACTAGAACCTCTGCCAGCTAACAATTCCCATACTATCCTGAAAAAAAAAAGGCACACTATTAATTTGCAACACTATTAAATTCTAGGCGTATGATCTGCTACAGTCTACACTTATGACTTATGAGGAGGATACTTGCAAAATTCTAGCTTGAATCTGGGGACTGACTTGATTGAAATACGCGGCGAGTGTATTACTTTCAAAGAGCGTGATCACTCATCACATGAAAAGTGAAATGCGTTTATCATATAATTTGTTAAGTTTGATTGAATCTAGTAAGGATTTTTTCAGGATGTTTTGTGATTTGATAGATTAGTAATTTTGTTCAAAATCAATTCAATTTAATGAATTAAGAAGAAGAATGGCCACTATGAGGGAAAAAAAATATTGTGATGGTGCATTAAGGGACAATTTAGAACTAATTATAGGCCACATCAGGTGGCATAAAAATTTATTTTATCATAAGATATTGTTTAAGAGGTAACTGATGGCAGCAAATAGTAACGTGTTTAGGTTGTTACCACAAATAATAAGTGACATCTATATAGCGACAACCTAAATAATAAAATGAAAAAATCTTATCACAAATTATAATTTCCTTTACATTGAATTATTATTATATTGGTTTAATCAATTGTAAATAATTACAACTTAAAATATCAAAATCTAGCCCCTTTAAACCATTAGTAGTAACAAAATAGATATTATCACTAGCAATAACTTATGATAACTTTAACATTGTTATTAACTTTTTTTTTTCTTATCACTTATATTAATCTTTGTATAGTGAATTAAATTTAAATTGTTATATACAATCCATGAACCAAGCTACTCAATACACTGTATTCCATCTGATCATTGCCCGTTAATTAACGTCGATTTCTTGTTTCCACTACACTGAATAGCTGCCAAATATTTTATTGAACAAATCAAACAAGAATTTCATATCTAGCCCAAGAACTAATTAATATATATAGGAAAGTTAAGGCATATAGTTTGAACAACACCAACTTCTTAGACCTTTATTCTACTACTCTTGTCTTTTTGTCTTTCCATTAATAATCCTAAAAACCCTACTTAAGATCCTTCAATCTATGGCACTAGCCAACAAAGACCGTACCCCAAATGACTCAAGCATGGCCATAATCCAGGCCACTGCATTTTACGATCACCACAATTTTAACGGGCTATCGTTAATCCACCCTCCTCAAGAGCCCGAAAGCTCGGAAAAAATATCGGGGCTCACCAAGAATTTCACAATGAGCAACTCTTCATCAGTTTCCAGCCCCAGCAGCACAAATTCTAACGGGTTAGGTTACCAGGCCAATCTATCTGAAGAGGGCCATTCTGTGATTACCTTCAAGCCCGATTATGCCAATTTTGTTTATGGTGGTGAAACTTTGCTTAGCTTTGAGCATACCAAACGAGCCCCAGAGGACTCTCTAGTATGGGATGATCACGATTTGCACAACCAGGGCCCGCTGACCGCCACTGCCGCCACGAGTCACCTCCCGCTGGAAGCTTCGGGGAGCCACCTTGCCGCCACCGGGTACGGCGGCTCCCCGAGCAGTGGTTTGCAATTCGCGTGGCTGAATGATGAAGAGGCTGATAATACAATTGCTGATCATGGAATTAATCAAGATACGAGCAATAGTAAACGTCCATCTACGGTATAAATATAATTAAATTCCAAGTATTATAAATTTTCTGAATAAATTAGGCATGAAAAAATGAAATTTTGATTTTTTTTTGATTGATATTGTTTAGGGAGAGAGTAAGCAAGCTCTGAAGAAGCAATGTGTTGGTGCTAATAATTCAAAGAAGGCGAAATCGAAGCCGGCATCAGTACCATCAAAGGATCCACAAAGTGTTGCAGCTAAGGTTACAATAAGCTTCTTAATTAATTTATGGATTTAGTTAGTCGTTTTTCGTGTAAATGTTAAGCAAAAGATTATATTACTTAAGGAATTTTAGTTTTATAGGCTTATTAATAGAATGTTTGTTGTTGTAGAGTCGAAGAGAACGGATCAGTGAACGGCTAAAGATACTACAAGAACTTGTTCCTAATGGTTCCAAGGTACTAATTTGGTCTTAATTATTTGATTCTTTCTTTAATTTTTTGAATGTTTATACCATAATCCTCTATTATTACATTTTCTATTATGTGTTCCATTCACTAACGCACCATTGATCTAATGGACCCCCACTAATTAGGAAATTAGTTTCAAGATTACTAATTAATTATCAAGTGTTAAGTTAGATTTTGTGGTGGTTGATGTACGTGTATGCAGGTTGATTTGGTTACCATGCTAGAAAAAGCAATCAGCTACGTCAAGTTTCTCCAATTGCAAGTCAAGGTGTGGGCTGAGTTATCTGATCAAAACCCTAATTAAATTCAAGATTAATAATGATTTCAAAATTTTAATTTATTTAAATTATTTATAGTGACTTGTAATTAATTAATTAATTAATTAATATAATTTGCAGGTTTTGGCTACTGATGACTTTTGGCCGGCACAAGGTGGAAAAGCTCCAGATCTTTCTCAAGTTAGAGAAGCCATTGATGCCATTCTTGCATCTCAAAGAGACCAAAATTCGAGCTCCAAATGATCCAGACATGAACATCATATTCAACTTGTTATAAACTCCCAACAATTAATGAAAAAGGGATTTAACTAATTAAGAGGATTAATCTTTTTTTTTTTTTTTTTCCAATTGTACAAGTGAAATAAGTATCATGTACATCCTATTCCTTGGAGTTGTTATTTTTCTTGATAGCTATTTAATTAATTAACATCTACTCCCATATATCTTTGGAGTCCTAACACGTAAGTCTCCAAAAGATGTTGCAACAGTTTTGATTATTCAATGAATGAATCACTGTTACCTATGTTTGTGCTGTATTTGGATTTTAATTTTAAATTTTGATGAGGAAAAAGACAGTTCGGATCTTCTATTGCACAATCTTATTACATCTTTATTACACTCATCAATACACAACACGTGTATTGGTGAGCAGTCGAGATAAGGAAAGAGAATCTTTATAATTTTTTCCATATCAGTTTTTCTCTTTCCTTATCTCGATCGCTCACCAATACACGTGTCGTGTATTGATGAGTGTAATAGGAGATGTAATACGATTGTGCAATAAAAGATCCGAACTGAGAAAAAGAATTAATTTCCCGTATGGTATTATGTTAATTTTAAGTGAAAAAGAAAACTGTAAGAAGTTTATTAGGTGAAATTTAAATGGACGTCTAACTTGTTTCTATAATTACAATCTTGATATATAGTGGGAAATTTTAGTTCACACCCAACTAAACTAATTACGTGGCAAGTCGATAGTTTATACTCCGTACATCCATCCAAAAAAACAGTGATTAGATTGATTAGGATCGCTGTTAATTAACTAGTTAACTTGACTACATATATCATGTGCAAATGTCCTTAATTCCTTATCATAAACTTGCTAATTTTCAGGAAACTTTTTTAAGTAACAAATCATTAGCAAAATAAATATTATCTTTGAGAAATTTCTTTGTCAAAATTATCAAAAAGTTAGAAGTATAATAGACAAGTTACGAAAATTAAATATTCTAACTTTATAATGTGATCATAAAGAATGTACATATCTAAAAGAAAAAATTACACTTAAACCCCCTGAGGTTCGGTCAAATTACAATTAGATCTCCTTTGGTATGAAATATTACACATAGCTCCCTTGAGGTTTGGGTCTAGCTAACATCCAAGGAAAAATTAATGAAATGACTTTGTTGTCCTTGTCGGGATATTAAGAAAAAATAAAAAAAAAATCCCACAATTCAGGTTAAATGTAAAATAACAAGTTTGTCCATTTCCTTAATAACAATTATCAATTCCAACAATTGCATTATTGTCTACAAAAAAAAGTTTGAATTTTTGAAAAAAAAAAGGGTAAAGTTGGAGTTTCGCTATAATTTTTTACTCACATAAGAAAATCACGGTGTATCAGTAACCAGAATACGCTACCGGTTAGTCGGACCCAAACCTCAAGGGAGGTATGTGTAATTTGTCATACTTAAGGGAGTTTGGCTGTAATTTGACCGAACCTCAGGGGGTCTAAATGTAATTTTCCCTATCTAAAATAAAAAAGAAACAAATAAAAACAAAGTATGTACGCCGTAGTTTGACCTCATAGAGTATTCATATACGATTCCTTACATGTGGATCAACTCCACCAAAATTGGATCGAGCACTATAACGACCGTATATATACAACAAAATCTTGAAAGAAATATTGTGACAAAATCCTGATTAAGTTCTTAAATTATATAATAACTATTAATCTAGACAAAGTGCATATTTGAATTTAAGAATATATGAATGTTTGAATATTGTTTTTATTATTATTATTATTATTATTATTATTATTATTATTATTTGTGTATGTGTGTGTGGAAAACATTTATAAATGGGATCTTATTTAAATAGTGTAACCTAGCACTTAATTTCTATTAGTTGTTTTTTGTTATTTTTTCTCGTTAGATCACTTCGCCCAAACATACGTCTAGTCATAAATCAAAATTAGGTGCACGCATAGTTTTTTTAAGTACCCTTAAGCAAGCTTCATTATATAGTTTATTTGTGTACCCTTAATCACCAGTAAGTATATTTGTGTGTTCTCTTGATTATTTATTACCTTAATTATATATTTGAATATATAGATTGACGACAGGCGCCATATTTAATTGAGCTACGTATTCTCTCAATAGTTTGTTTTGAGCACATATAATCAATTTTTTTTTCATTCTTTGAAATACGCATATTGAGCTAATTTTCGACGGTTAAATTACCAAAAATTCAAGGGATTGATTCAACATCCCATCGATCTAATAATCATTGGTGCCAAGCAAATTTAGTGTGTAGTCTTCCGTAGCGACTAATACTCATTATTACTATTGAAAAATGAAATTGCTTCATGAATTTCTCTATTTATTTCTTGACTAACTAATATTTTTGCTGTTAACTATCTCCCACATTGAATAAATAACCAAATATAGTGAGATTTATAAAGGCTTGGACAACCCTCACCTCTTAAGCAAACTTTTGGGGTTGAGTTAGACCCAAGCCCAAAATATTTCTACATGGTATCAGAGCAGGCTAGGTCCTGCATTCTAATTGCGCCTCTCACTATGTAATTTCACGCTCGATGTTGTTTCCCGGTGCTCGGGCTTGGGCATGAGGGGGACGTGTTGACTATTTCCCACATTGAATAAATAACTATAATTGCGCCTCACACTATCTAATTTCACGCTCCAGGTTGTTTTCCGGTGCTCGGGCCTGGGCGTGAGGAGAACGTGTTAACTATCTCCCATATTAAATAAATAACCAAATGTGGTGAGATTTATAAAGGTTTGAGCAATCCTCACTTCTTGAACTAGTTTTTGGGATTGAATTAAGCCCAAACCCAAATATTCCTACATTTACAGGCCAAGCCCAAAATATTCCTACATTTACTTCGTTTCTAGTTCTTTAAATATACAAACACATATATTTAGAAGGTGTTTGCAAATTGTTATAGCTTATTTAGGTCTTGGTTTTAACTTAGTTGAATAATTTTAGAATCCTACCGGACAAATGCTTTTACAGTTTTGAGTAACAAAAAAAAAAAAAAAAAAAAAATTGAAAGCAGCTTCTGCCCAATTGTAGCAACTCTTTGGATTCTTTTTCTAAGTTTTTTAAAGTTCTTTTTTTCTTGAAAGAAAATTAAATTACTATATATTATTATTTCTAGATACTTTAATTTCTATGTCTCACTATGTATCAATTCTATTTTCAAAACATTCAAACTTGTAATATTTAGCACCTTTTTAACTTTCTAAAATAAACCATCAAAAGACGATTAAAAAAAAAAGTGGTTCGATGTGTGTGTGTGGATATGTAGACCATAAAGCACGTGCGGGTTTAATTAATGAGCACATGGGTTTATCACATGCTCAATCCCATAATGCACAATGTTTAATTAGATTTTCCATTTTAAACTGATTTAGTTGTCCCCTAATTAGTTATGTTTCTTTTAAGTTGAGATTCTATCATTTAATGAACTTTGATCAATTGAGGCTGTATTAATGTTATACAATAATCAACCAATGTGGTGTACCAGCATATGCTCGATAATATTATTAATCCTACTTCCCCAAGTCTTCAATTAATTATTGTAATAATTTCATCACGATAAATTTAAAGACTTACAATTAGTCTTTTATTAAGGAAAAGTGGAAAAGATCATATGGCTACAAAATATTTAGGATAGGAACATTATGTTTGTAGCTAAAGATAGGCAAATTCATCGATGGACCGGGCTTTTGACACCACAGATGTACCCAACGTTTATAATTTATCCTCACCATGTAATTGATATTTTTATAAAAGTAATTCAATTTTGAGTAAATCATGATCATACAGTGCATGCGTAAGTTCCAACTCCCGATCTATAGAAGAATTTCCGCTAAAGATATGTTTGCACTGGTATACATGCTCGTGGTTTGTAATTGAATGAAAGTTCCATCATTTCACTCAAACAAAAATTAATTAGAAATAAGAAAATTTAATGACTCAAGCAATCCCGAAATATATAATTGGCCCTAGCTAGTTTACATGCGAACAAAGATCAACAGTTCGTACTTTGAATCTTTTTTGGGTCGGAATTGTTTGTAGATTATTAATTTAGTTGTCCAAGCTCTGGTTATATCAGAGATTAGGTTGACTTGATTTGGGTTACATATATTTTAACCAAACATAATAATGAAACAATTTTGTCATACCCATATATATGAATATTAATACGTGGTATCTTGCCAATCATTGGATGCCTGTCTTCGGGATGCATGCAAAACCTTGGTGTTGCAACAATTTTATAGTACTCAATATATTAAGAAAAATCAACCACGCCAATTGTAGTTGTGGTGTGGCCCAACTTTGTTATATATTATGATTATTCTCTTTTCTCAAAAATACACACACACACACACACACACACATATATATATATATATATATATATATATATATATATATATATTGGGATCTTGATCTAGGGAGATTTGCAGAAATTCTTACTTTAAGAAAATGGATTTGGAGAATAGAGAGTAGTGAAAATCGAAATTGCTTAAAAACTAGTATGAAGAGGTAGAAGTTTCAGTGTTTTAGAGAAAAAAAAATAGCATTCAACATTCATTATCTCCCAAAAAAGCTTTAAAAAAATAAATTAATAATTACCAAAAGAATTGTAGAAGTTCAACTGTAGAAGCCGTTGCTTTTAGCTTTTTATTTCATCTTAACCACCCTATCATTATAATCCTATTCTTGAATTTCTTTACGAAAACAAAAATAATTTTTCTCACTTCAAATGATTGTATTTTCTACTTCTTTGTTATTTTGATTTTAATTTTCTTTTGGTTTTTCTCATCAAAATGTAAATTCCAAATACCGCATAAAAAAATATCAAAATTAAGCTAAAACTCGACACAAACACCCCCTTAATAGTCAAAAGTTTTTTTTTTAATTATATATTATTGTTGTTGTTGTTATATCATATCTAATCTTATATTTACTAATATGGTATATAACTGGGATTCCCATGACATGATGAAATGAAGAAGCAAGCAGGCCATGTTAAGTGTTAAAAGTAGAACACGTCAAATTAGTTTTTTAATGTATCTCATAAAAAATTACTAGTATTATTTTTGACTTGGATAACATTGAGAACATATTGTCCAACTTAGGAACATGGGTAACAATTAATTTGATGCAATTAGTGAGTTGAGTTTTGATCTCACTATCACCACATATTAATTTCTAGTTAAAATAATAAAAATAATAATCAATAATGCATCAACTCCTAGTACTCACAATTTATTTTTTTATTTTTGTTAATAGATTATAGTAATCACTCATGGGGTTTAATCACTCATTTCATTATTTTTTACAATATATTATCTTATATTGTCTTATTTATTTTATTTTTGTTAATAGATTATAGTAACACATGCTTAGCAATAATTCCTATGAGCTAGGATCTCCGCTGGCTCCGAAATTGAATCTAAACACCCAAATATGATTCATCATCATCATCATCATCATCATCATCATCATCATCATCATCATCATTATTATTATTATTATTATTATTATTATTATTATTATTATTATTATTTTTGGATACAAACCCCAATATGATTCTTAATGTAATTCTGTCTGTATATTTTCAATTTCTAGTGTTGAGATTGTATTTCCGTAAATTCAATTAAGAAATGTAAGGGTTGTTTGTATGGGTTTTAACAAATTGCTTATTGAGTGATGTTTTTTTATAGAAGAGCTTTTTTTAAGCCAAGCAATTTTGCATTTGAATACAGTAATAAAAACTACTCTGAGTAACCAAAAAAAAAACCCATCAAAACACTTTTTTTTTAAAAAATTTTGGAGTGCTTTTTTTTTTTGTTTTCTAAACAAAAAGTGATTTACCTCTAAAAAAAATTCATCCAAACAGGCTCTAAATCTAGTGTAGATTAGCCCATCTTTTACTGGCCCATAAATCCAGTACAGGGCCATTTGGGCCAGTAAATGATGGACTAGAATTTGATGCATCACGCAATTTTCTGTTACTTGGGCTGGAGAAGGCCAAGTTGTGAATCATCAGTTTGGATCTTTACGTTTATTGCTAGAAAATCAGGCCGCCAATTGAAATACACTAATTCCATTAGGCTACCGGTGGTTCGCAAATACTTATATTTTTGGAGAATTTTAAGTTTTAAAAAAAATTAGATGGTAGAATTTGAAAAGAAAAAATGAAAAGCAATAGTTGAATTTCACAAAAGTAACCAAAAATTAGAAAATAACAGCCTCAAAGGTAATTTTAATTTTTTTTCAATAAAAGTAAGAAAACAAAATATTACATTAGTATTTTTTCTAGTAGAAGTAGGAAAACCCTTTTTTTTTTGTTTAATTACTTGTAAACACCCCCTACATTTACTTATTAGTTCTTCTTCTTCTTTTTTTATGTGTGTGTGTGAGAGAGAGAGAGAGAGAGAGAGAGAGAGAGAGTTTGATTTTTCCACTTGACGCCGAAGGCTGCTGAAACATATTTTCTATTTAATTATTTGGTGAAGGTAGGTCTGTTGTTATGGCAAAGGCAATGATGATGTCAAATTTGGCATGTTTTTCTTCTTCTTTTTCTGGTTAATTTATTAATCTTCTCCACCCACCGCCCTCATTGGGTCTCATAAATGTTTTCGCCCAATGGCGGCTACAATATTTTTCGAGAAATAAATATTAATAATTAATAAATACGTTGACTAACAATGGCGCTTGACCATACAAATTTGTGAGGAATGAGAGAGGAAAAATGATTTCACAAATCACAAGTGTCTCAATTTTCAAGCGTTCTGATCATGTGCTTAAAAATCTAATGATTTTTTCTCAATGAGATCGCGTTTAAGGGACAAAATTTCTATAATAATTATTATATAATTATGAACTATAGTAGGTTGTTGCATTTCAATCCACTTTGTTTGGTAGCAAAGAGAGGAGAAGTGCATATCACTCTTTGTATCTATATTTCAAGCATTTAACAAATATAAATTTGATTTTTTTTAATGTGAAATTAATTGGTGTTTGATTATTTGTGTATAAGTGTTGACTTCATGGGATTTTGCCAAAAATTTGGTGGTGATGTTTCCAAAAGAATGAATTTATATGCAAACATTATGTTTTAAGTTGGATAACTTGTGGTTTCATTTTTCTTCAATAAATTATATTCATTCACTATAGGTCACGTTGTTATTATTTTTTAATTTCACATAGTTGTGATTCAGAAAACAATAAATTTTGTTACTTGATTTCTAAATTATCCAAAATATGATGATGTTGTTTCGTGTTAACCAGCGCATGCTCTATTTTATTATTTTTTGATGAAAAGCGACAAAAATTTTAGTATTTTTAAAACTATAAATATTATTTTATGATTCCACATTCCGTTTAATGGGTACTAATGTCTTTTTCTAGTGGTGAATATTTGGTAGCACACGTGGTCGAAATGCATGAGATTTTACGAGATCTGTCTCCTTAATCTTTTACACGTATCTGTGTCTTGTAATGTTAGTAAGCTTTGATTACACCACTAAATGATTAAACTATTGAAATGATTGATTAAAGGACTCACCATTCAATCAAAATTTTGATTAACAAACCATATAAATCTAATATATATATATATATATATATATATATTTAAAATAAAATCCACTTTACGCATCAATTCTATTTTTATGTAAACAATAAGGTGCACAAGTTATTCTTTCATTATTTTACCATATAAGATGTTTTTCATATATATAAAAATTAGTTATGTATATGCCATAAATAAATTCATATAAACTGTGTAAATAATCATCTATCATAAACCTCTTTATATTGTCTAGTGTTTCACCATAAATATAATCAATCAAAAATCAATCAAATTTTTAGATTATATACATCTATATATATATATATATATATTTACCTTGATTACTTTTTCTTAATCAACTCCTATTATTCATATATATTATGTTGTATCTATATATATATATATATAATAGTTTTATATATATATATATATAAATATGATTAAATTCATCATCATAATTACTATTTTCAAGGCTGGCATGCAAAGAATCTCTCTCAAGCGGGCAAGGAAGTCCTAGTCAAATCTGTCCTGCAGGCTATTCCAACCTATGCCATAGCTTGTTTTCGTCTACCGGAAGGACTCCTACGTGTGATAGAAGGTCTTATGGCAAACTTCTGGTGGCACAACAAGGAGCTTCGGAGAATCCATTGGTTATCTTGGGAGAAGCTTTGTGTTAGTAAACAAGAAGGTGGTCTCGGCTTTCGATGTCTAAGAAATTTTAATGAGGCACTATTGGCGAAACAATTCTGGCGTATCATCACAAAGCCGGAGTCCCTCCTCAGCAAGGTCATGCGTGCAAAATATGGCTGCTCATCCTCCTCTTTTGGCTTGAAGCTTGGTGGAAATCCTTCGGCTTCTTGGCGAGGGATTTTTTCTGCTTCTCGTGTTATTGAGGCGGGGGTGCGTTGGAGGGTGGGATCTGGTCATCATATCAGGATTTGGGAGGATAAATGGATTCCACGCCCGGTATCTTTTAGAGTGATTACTCCGCCAAGTGCTCAGCTCGATTTCGGGACAGTGGATGAACTGATTGACCAAGTTTCGGGTTCTTGGAAAACTGATTTTGTGCGGAGCATTTTCCTTCCTGTTGATGTAGACTCGATACTTGCAATCCCTTTGGGTTCCTTGCAAAGCGAGGACATCTTGGTGTGGCACCACACTAAGAACGGTCTCTATTCGGTGAAGAGTGCTTATCATTTAGCTGATTATCTAAATTCCTCTTCTTCTCCAGGTGGACAAGCAGCGAGGGAGTCCTGGGCTTTTCTTTGGTCTGCAAAAATTCCAAATAAAGCAAAGCACACAGTTTGGCGTATGTGTAAGAACATCTTTCCTACGGGTTCCAACTTGAAACGACGGCATATCGGTTTGGATGTTGGGTGTGCAGCTTGCGGGGCGGAGGATGAAAGTCCCCATCACATTTTCTTAACCTGTCCTTTTGCGCGACAAACTTGGGCTCTTTCAAATATTCCATGGGCTGCTGTATCGTTATGGCAGGAACACATGGAAGCGTGGATCAGATTTGTTAAGACTAAGCTTGATATTGACGATTTTCATTTGTTTCTTTTGATTGCGTGCAACATTTGGTTTGCTAGGAATAAGCTGAGGATGGATAATTACACCCTTTCTCCGTTGGACGTGGTCGGTTTAGCGAGAAACCAGTATGAGGCGTTCACGGATGCACAAGACCGTGGGGACAACGTTGGATCGGCGACGGAAGCGCGTGGTGCTTCGAGTTGGCAGCGACCCCCAGAAGGCATCGTTAAAATCAACTTTGATGGGGCCGTTTTTGGAGATGGTGATGGCTCCATCGGCATCGGCATTATTGCTAGAGATTGGCTTGGCGGTGGCGTTGCATGGTTATCAAAACGCTTCAATATCCCAGGAGACTCGCTCCACGCCGAAGCACTTGCGGCTAGGGAGGCACTGCGATTGGCTCGAGATGCAGCCTGGCCCAACGTCATCATTGAGGGGGACTGCCTTCCTCTTATTCAGGCTTTGAGCAATACGGTTACGGATCGTTCACCCAGTTGGCAGCATAGTTCAAGATATTAAATGTTTGAGTCTTTCTTTCGATGTTTCTCAGTTTTCTTTCGTCCGTAGGTCGGGCAACTCAGTCGCCCATCTGTTAGCTCGTCGCTCCCCTCTTGCGGAGGATGACAGTGGTTGTGTTCCTTCGTTTGTTCGTCATATCATTGAGGCTGAGGCCTCCACCCCGGTTTGATCATTCCTTTGAGTGGTTTTCTTCAAAAAAAAAAATAAATTCTTTGATGTTGATCCAAATTTGTGTTAGTCATCACATATGAATTTGGCTATATTTTTGAACCACATGCATGTATCAACTTTTATATATATATATGTATGTCTCTATAATAATAATAATAAGTTATGTATATGCCATAAATAAATTCATATAAATTGTCTACATAATCATCTACCACAAACCTCTTTGTATTGTCTAATGTTTTGCCATAAATATAATCAATCAAATTATTTTTTTTGTGACTAACAGTTCAGTCACAGAATCGGTCACAAAAATAGTCAGTCACAGATTCGGTCACAAAAAACTGTGACTAAGGTTTTCGTGACCGATTTTTTCGGTCACTGATTCGGTCACAGATCTGTTTTTGTAACCGATTTTAGCCAAAATCGGTCACAAAATCGGTCACTACAAACAGTTTTTTTAGTAGTGTAATTGAGTCATATTAGAGGCCTGTTAAATACATAAATCATGCACATGTAGGGCTGAGCATTTTTTCAAAAAAATCATCCAAACCGTATCGAACCGAATTGTCTCCGTCAATTTAATTAAAGAACTGCGGTTCAAATGTTCAAGTCAAAACCGCACCACATAATCAATTCGGTTATAGTTTTGATAATCAACCGCACACCGAAACGAACTGCCCATAATATATATCTATATATATATGTATTTATTATTTTTACTCTAAAAAATTCCATTAGTTGTTAATTTATTATTAAAAAGCTCAATTCCATAACCAATTTTAATTTATGCAATATGCATGTAGCAAAGTGTATTTCCATCACGAAAAAAAGAAAAAAAAACTTAAAAGGAAAATAAATTCAGTTATGTTAAGTGTTCAAATTTCACAGAAGTCTAAGCTGGCTAGAAATATAAATATAATTTACCATATAAAGATTCATCAGTTCCATCCATATTTCAACCCTTAAAGAAGTAGGTTTCTATTCACACAAGATTTTTACTCTTTGATATAAAGAATATAATATAGTACTAACATCTCAAACTCAAAAGATTGGTGTTATTGACTTACTACTACCCGAACAGAAATCAAGCAAATTCAATTGTGAAGGTTTTGTACTTTTTTTTTAATTCTAACAACTAGCAACTAGAAAATTAGTGTTTAGCCACGAAAAAATTCTGTGGCCAATCCGTGGCTATTAGCCATGGATTAGACACGACAATGTAAGTGGACATGGTGAGAAGCCACGGATTCGTGGCCAACATGGCGCCAATCACCAAAATTTAGCCACGGATTAATCACGGAAAATCCATGGCTAATCCGTGGTCAACGTGGCACCCAATTTGGGCCATTTTCACCAAAATTTAGCCACTGAAAATCCGTGGCTAATCCTTTTTTTAAAAAAAAACTGAAAAATATGCCACGGATTAGCACGAAAAAATTCGTAGCTAAGTTAGCCACATATTTTTTCGTTTCTAATATATCTGTGGCTATCGGGTAGCTTAATTAGCCTATTGTTTTACTAATCAATTATGTTATTTATGCCCGATTTAATATATTCTTTGAATACAAACATGTTAATTTTGTTTGCTTAATTATTGTATTATATATAACAAATAATAAGCCTCATTTAATTTATTATTATTACTCAAATATGTTTTTTAATTTGATTTACAATTGAATGATACGATTGTGTGAAAATCAATTCAAATGATCAATGATCGTTTCAATTATTTAACGATATTTGTGATGATCTACTGATCGAGTTAAATCACACCTTAAATTTGACAATTATTTCTTTGTATTTTGCCATTTTATTACAATATCACAATTGAAGTATATATACTATATAAGTATTCCTTCTACAAGCTCGATGTAAGTCATATAACTCGACTTTCATGTTCTAGATTATATAGATAGAAATGCATATTCTACAAGTTATAATTATATTTAATTTTATAGGTATGGAATGAGATAGTAACTACTCCAAAGAAGGGTCGGTGATATGGAATTCCAAGGGGACCATTACGTAGTATGGGGGCTACAAGTTCTTGTACTTACCCCCAGAAATGGGCGAATCTAGCGACGGATGAGTTGACGCGAAGGTTTGATAGGTTTGAGGAGAAACAAACCTCTAAATTAATTGAGATGCGACACACGCTCAATGCCTTGCTTAAAAGCATCCAAAATTTAGCCTAGGGCAAGTTTATGTCTTTGCCAAATCAGTCATACCCGTCAGTTGGTTCACCACATGTGTAATCCACCCCTAGCCAACAGAGGGGTTCTCGTGGGACCTCATCGGGAGGACGACGATCCACCTCTAAACACACTCCACAACATCAACTTCGGGATGACGCGAGGATGATGATGACGATATTTAAGGTGTTGATTGTTAGACAATATTATTAAGTTTGTTATAATGTTACTAACTTTATTATGACTTTTCAGAATGTTATGATGACGATATTTGAGGTTAACTAATGTTGTTTTTAATTTGTGTTGGTACTTTAGGATGTTTGATTTAATTGTTGTTGTAATTTGTACAGTATCTGAGGATGCCAAATACTTTGTGTTGTTTCTTTGGTCGTAATTTTTATATTTTTGAGATGATGATGTGTTGTTTGGATGATTGTAGTTTTGAATGTAATTTGAAATTTGATTTTATGTTTTTAGGAGGATATGAAAAACAAGCAGCATGCTGTGTATCAATTTTGGTTTTGATGTTGTTAGGGTGGTAAAAAAAACAAGCAGTAAGCTCCGTGGCTAATTTGCCAAATATCAGACGATCCAACCATTGACTGTCTGTGGCTAGCAACCATGGAGCCAGCCATGGACAATCCGTGGCTATTAGCCACAGCTTGCAACTCTGTAGCCACGGTTGGCCACGGCTGGTCCGTGGCTAACCCTATTGTCTAGCTTCTTTTTTTTTTTTTGCAAAAAAAAAATCCTTGGAAAATTCGTGGCTAATCCATGGCTGATGCATCCGTGGCTGCAACTTCATGTCTACATTTAGCCACGCCACTTTTAGTTATAAAAAAAATCCGTGGCTAAAAGCCAATTTTCTAGTAGTGTCCTTGCCTTTTCTTTAGTGATTTGGTATGATACATAATTGATTATCTCATGTAACACATACATTATTGGTCACGTGATTGATCTATTCAGGAGCTCTTTATCCCCCAAAATGGTGGGGGCCCTCATATGTGCTCAAGATTGGTTACGTGTTACTCCTTCTTCAATTGATCTTCATGTAGCAATGAAAGATGTCGAAAAATATGAAGAATTTGAAAAAGATAATACTTTTTTGTCTCTTACTAACTTATAATTGATATTTGTGTTATTGTCTCAATTTTATCTAAACTTTTGAAAAATATAGTGATTATTCATGCTATAAATTGAATCTTGGAGGAATATGATGAAACTTATTTTTTTATGCTTGTTTTGCTTTAATTTATTACGTTATTGTAATTGCTATCGTTTTTTTTTTTTTTTTGATAGAATTAGATGGATCAAGCACTTCCATGACTTTAGATGATTAATTTGAAGAGATATACTAGTCTTGGATTTGCTATTATTCAAACAATTGATAGTTTCTTTATAGTTTACACTTTTTTTTTTATTTATAGTTCTTTATAGTTTACATTGAAGTTTTCATTCCTCTTGTAGATTATTTGAGTATAGTGGTGCACTCCAAGGTGCAAATTTTATTCAAGTATTCAATTAAATTAGGAAAAATTTGGTAGAATATTTATTTTTTGTTGTTATGTTAACATCTCAAAAATTTATGTAGTTGATTTTAACTAATATTATTATTTTGGTTTGATTTTTGGTATGCATATTGAAACTACGCATTGTTTATGTATTTCTAATATTTAAGAACTTAGTTCTATCACTTTTTTATTTTCAAAACTTTATTGTTATGCATGATTGATTTTTTTTTTTCATGTCGTTTTTAATGTCTATAAGTATTTAAAAATAATAATTCTTTTTGCTTTGGCTTTATTATTTTATTTAGTTGTTCAAAACTGTCAAACCGTACCGAATTGAATCGAGCCGCTTCAAACCGCATCTTCGATTTTATTTTCTAAAACCGCTATTTAAATTAATATCTTAAAAAAAATCGCATATGGAGATTCAATTTTAAATTAATTAAAAAAAATCAAAATCGAACCGTGATCATCCCTATGCACGTGGATTGTGTAGTTGATAATTTTAGTGGTTCATTTTCGGTAAATTTTATTTATCAATCTATTATTATTTTTAATTGTTTTTGATGGTTATTATTATTTTTAATTTTATATGTTGGTGTTATTTACATGATATTTACCCCGCCGATCCCATGGGCGTGTGGGGTGCAACAGCTTCTTAGCGCCACGGCATCTGCCCTCAACCTTACGTTTCCTCATCGGTCATCGCTATATAATCTCCACACACACACACTCTCTCTCTCTCTCTGAGATTTTTTCGTTCTTATCCCTCACCGAAACAAACTTTCTTCTCTCTCTAGAACCGGAAGAGAGAGAGTGAAAATGGGCATCGAAGATAGCTGCAGCGGCCACTGCCACTATACAAGCTCAACTCTCGATGCCGATACCGGTTCGCCTCTCACATCGAGTCCCTCTTCCTCATCATCCACCGTTAATCAGACACTCTATCTTCTTCAATCTGACGATCCCAATTCGAGAATACAGGCGGCCAAGGAGATCCGACGGCTCACCAAGACCTCGCAGCGGTACCGGCGTCATTTCTCCGCCGCCGTTGGGCCCCTCGTGGACATGCTCCACTGCCACTCGGCCGACGCCAACGAGGCCGCTCTCGCCGCCCTGCTTAACCTCGCCGTCAAAGACGAAACGTAAGTTGAATAGTGAATATTTTCTGCTTGTCATCTTTACTTCAATCGTACACTCTGAATGAAATTGAATTGGGACTGGTGGTCAATATTTTGAATTGCTACTGAATATATCAATCTCGAGGTGTTCAGTCTAATTGAAAATTTCTGATTTTGGGGGAAACTAATATTGATTTTCGTAGTCTCTATTGATTCTCTGGAGAAAAAAAAAAAGTGTGATTCTTTGTTGGTGTTCTTTATTTGGTAATATATTTAATCCTGGGTCACTTTCGCCTTTTACGTTGTATTGAACCTTTTTTCTTCTCCGGTTGTGTACTTTGGACTTATAAAACGAAGAAATACTATTAAATAGCTACTGAAAAACTGACTTCTTTGTCGTTAAGATCTCCACAAAAGTATGTGATACCCAGTATCCTGGATTTTAATTTTGAAGCTTAGATTTTTCACGGCGGCTTAATGCTAGATTATGGGCAAATATTAGCTATTTCAGTCAGAATTATGTTTGTGTTATCACAAAAGTATGAATTCGGAAAATTTCTGGATAGTAATAAGGCGTTTGAGGTATATTCTAGGTTAACCAATAGAATATCTTGTATTCTAATTTGTTTGGTGAGATATTGGGTTGGTCTTGTTTTTCCCGTGTTGCTTTCTCTTTTCTTTTTCTCTCTCTTCCTCTCTTTTCTTTCTAAATCCTACCTTACCTTTGCTTGTGTCATCTAACCCTTTTTCTTTACTCTTCCTCTTTAAGCTATCTGATGGATTAGGTTACGCCTTCTTTTCCAAGAAGAATTATGTCTCCAACCAATAAAAAAAGAAGAGAGAGAGAAGACTTAAGAAATTTTATTCTCTTCGTTACCGGTAGGCCGGTTAGGGCCATAAGTGAATACTTATGTGAAGCATTGATATTGATCAAAAGGGTTCCTCTTTTAATTGTCCTTGTGGCCCGGATATTTGCATTTTCAAATGGGAATCGAAGTACAAACAAGCACTTAGGAGTTATTAATCTTACAAATATGTTATCATGAAGAATAATACCGTGCTCATGTTGCAATGCAGTGTTTGGTTGACCTATTCTGATTCTTCCTCGAATCTTTCTATTCGAGCCTCTGAAATTATTCTGATGAAGGTGGTCCAGACAACTTATTTGTCCATTTGGCTCAACCCCTGTGTCAATAGTGTCAGTTAGCAGCAGTTTTTAAGCTTCCTCTAGACTACGGCTCGAGCTTAGGAGTGTAGTGTGGGTGTCCTGTTAATATGAGCTTAGAAATGTTACGTCTTCCACGGAGCTGAGTTTCGTCTTCTGTTAGGAATAGTTTAAAGGCTAAAATGTTGTCCTGACCTTGATGCACACATTGATTTATCTTAAGACATGTAATTTTGTCACTCATGCTGTCTAGCTTATCTGGAAAATGAAGCTAGGAGCCCAGGAATTGTGGCCTCTGAAGCTCCATCTTTTGCTAATGGTATGCTATGCTGTTAGAATTTGCTCTGAATGAATGGAGCTAGTTAATCCTAGCCTATTGGGCATGTCCAGTTTTAACTTCTTATTGATTTCCTGCAATGTCAAGCCTTACACTGATGCAAGGGAAGGATTATGATGGTCATAGTATTGTTATCTATTTCTTGAAAGAATACCATTATTGTGCCATTCATCTGCTTTCTTCTTCTGTTTTCATGTTCAGTAACAAACATAGATGAAGACACTGCACTTTTTGTTGTCTGCAGTCTTCTTATTTAACTGAACTTAGAACTTGCTTGGTTTTGTATATTTGCAGAAACAAGATAAGTATAATCGATTCTGGTGCCTTAAAGCCAATTATCGGCTTCCTTCAGTCTGAAAATCTGGCTCTACAGGAGCATGCGGCTGCAGCCTTGATTACTCTGTCTGCATCATCAGTCAACAAGCCGATCATAAGCGCTTCTGGTGCCATCCCTCTCCTTGTAGAAATTCTGAGTGACGGGAGCTCACAAGCTAAATATGATGCCGTGATGGCTCTTTACAACCTATCTACTCACCCAGACAATCTTACCCAAATCCTTCAAACAAAACCAATACCCTCCTTGGTAAATTTGCTCAAATCCTGTAAAAGGTATTCCAAAACTGCAGAAAAGTGTACTGCCCTTATAGAATCTTTGGTGGGCTTTGAAGAGGGACGAACAGCACTGACATGTGAAGAAGGTGGAGTACTTGCAGTGGTAGAAGTCCTTGAGGGCGGGTCCCTCCAAAGTCGGGAGCATGCGGTTTTAGCACTTTTTACCATGTGTCAGAGCGACCGGGCAAAATATAGAGAACCAATACTTAGAGAAGGTGTGATCCCAGGGCTTCTTGAGCTCACGGTTCAAGGAACGCCCAAATCTCAATCGAAAGCACAAATGCTTTTGCAGCTGCTGAGAGACACCCCATATCCGAGGTCTGAGCTTCCACCCGACACCCTTGAGAATATTGTGTGCAATCTTATATCCCAGATTGATGGGGAGGATCAAACCGGGAAAGCGAAACAGATGCTTGCTGAGATGGTGCAAGTTAGTATGGAGCAGAGTTTACGACAGTTGCAGAAAAGGGCACTGGTGTGCACGCCGGGTGATGTACCTGTAAATAGTTGTGCTTCTGAAGTCCCATCAAAATGATGACTCAACTCAATCTACTTTTGAGGTTACTTTGTAATCACAGTTGTTGTATCAAACTGTCCATAGCACAATTAGGGGAAAAGGAAAGTGAAGCACGGGATGCCAGTCCAGGCCTTTAGTATGGGTACTTAGTGACTGGTAAGTGTCAATAAACTCATCTTAGAATTAGACGCCAAAATAATAATTTCATTTTTGTTTTTCCCACTTTGTTTCTTGTAAATAACTTGCGTGTGGAGATGTATACCAATCGTAGTGATGTTTGTCCATACTTGTAAGCTCTTTGTTGGAAATCATGTATATTTATCCTGGAGAGCTAGCTGGCTGGAGTGCGCATTATAAACTTAAAAAAGTGAGAGCAAGATGAGGATTGGATTAAGGGAGATGGTTCATTTAGACATCATCTGTGATTCGTTTTAGCTTCCAGTGGATATTGAAGCTGTGGATTATTATTGAACTCAGAAATTGGTCGACGATGAAAAAGTTGCAAGTGGGACAGAGTCCCTAAATAACAACTTAAGACATGTTCCGACGTTAATAATTGATTTCATTGTTGACTACCATATCTAAGCAAATGCTAATTTGGAATGTTCATAAGATTTCATTTAGAAAGTTTGACTTTTGACGGGATGAATTAGGAAAAACCTTCACCAGAAAATAAAATATGTACATATTATAATAAGGTAATAGGGGTATTTTGGTTAAAAAAAAAATAGTACTATTTTGACTAACCAATTCAGATGGGTATTATGGAAGTGGTCTTTTTAACCGGGATTTAGTACGATGATTCCATTAATTTCACATTTTGATATTATTAAATTTAAACTCATTAACTAAAAATACCATTTAAATAATACCTAAATAGATATTCACTAATTTCACTTTATGATATCATCAAATTTAAATTTAATGACTAAAAATACCATTTGAGTAATGCCCAAATAGATAGTATGAAATCTTCCCAGTGCTATGTATGCTATAAAAGATGGGGCAAAATTTATTTTGCCCAATTTAAAATGGAAAATTTTGATTTAAACCAGACTTAGTTGAATAGATCGATCTTGCTAAATTATATATCAATTGCATGATAAGTATAAATCACTCGTCATATGATCAATACCGATTCGGCTAAGTTGGGAAAATTGAATAATTTGAAATATATTGTTTGGTGATATTACCTAATTTATTTCATTGAACTCATTATTATGGCTTTAAATGTCTTAGTTTCAAATGTATAAATTCACACGCAACTTCATTGAAACTACGTAATTTAATGGAAAAACTCTTTTTCTCATAGGCCCCATAGCATAGTGAAATGGTGTAATCTTCTTGTGTTAAATGTTGACTTGTGATGGGTAGATGAAGAACAATAACACAATCTCAAGAAAATAAGTACTTGGTTATATTTTCCGTCCTTTCTAGGAGTATAAATTGATGCTTACGTGAAAAATTTGATCTTATAATTTTCTCCCAATTCTATTATTATTTAGGTTATGTTTGGAATAAGGATTTTGGTGAAGAAAAGTAATAGAAAAATGAAAATGAAAATGATCAAAAATAAATGTATGAAGTATTATTATTTAAAGCAAAGAATAAAATTTTTATCCTATTTTCCTTACCAAAATTCTAGGACTAAACGGAGGGTTAGAATTTCAGCCCAAAATACGGATGATAGATTTTGGCAAATAACTTTGAATTTTACAATAATATTTATTCACTATTATATATCTTGTGCGATAACTTTGAATGTTATGCTGATCTTGTGATTCATCACCGCTCAGTCTCTATTTGAAATCTGATTGAATTTTATGCCTCTTAACACGTGAACAAACCATATGGCAACATCTATATAAGTGGCTGCTTGTTGCGTGGTAAATGTTTTGAATCAGTCAAAAAGTTTTTGGATAAAACTCCTCGTGAAATCCTGCGAAACGACCCCGAAAATGTGGGAATTAAGGAACATGATCGAAGGGATTCCATAAGATCTCCATTCATATCCACTAAAATCACATGAAAATCTGATAAGCTAAGCTAATTACAGATCTTATAACGTTCGTTACTCCCCACAAGAGGAGGATTAACACTGCTTTTCTTAGTCTATCATCCCATCATTACACCAACTTCACAGGGGACAAACACAAACCAAGAACAGAGAACTTTGATCTTTTTTTTTTTTTGGAAAAAAAAAAGACAGAAAAAAAGGAAAAGTTTTCTGTTCGAAAAACATGGCGTCAAAAATTGATGGAATCGAAGAAGAGGAAGCAGAAATCTCAAGAATGGAATCAGGTGTTAACGCCACCAGCCGTTCGCCGTCTCAATCCAGGCCCTGCCCCTCCGACGGCCTTTGTGCCTCCAATAAAGTTGTCACCACCGCACAAAAGGTTTCAACTTTCAAATCCCATTTCATTTTCTTTCTTGGAGTCATAATTAATTACATTTTGACACGACTACAAATTATAGCTAATTTTGATTTGGGTTAATTACATTTTAGACCCTGTCGTGTTTATTCCATTGGATTGCAAAAATGTAACAAATCACAAGTCGTCCCTAGTATCTATAATCGAGGGACTGCTTTGTTACATTTTGTAGTTAAGGGGCTAAACGCGACACATAGTACTTAGGAGGGTAAAGTATGATCGACCCTTTAAATTTAAAAAATACGAAAAATTGAATGTTGACCTATGTGTTTGATACTTTTTCGAACTGGAAGTTGACATATATAGTTGATTGTTACTTAGGTGGTGGCGGAGGTGATTGGGACATACTTCGTGATATTTGCCGGGTGCGGGTCAGTTGCCGTGAACAAGCTTTACGGCGGAACCATAACATTCCCTGGAGTCTGTGTGACTTGGGGATTAATTGTCATGGTCATGATTTATACTCTCGGCCACGTCTCGGGGGCTCATTTCAACCCTGCCATCACCGTTACATTCGCCCTTTTTCGCCGTTTTCCATGGAAAGAGGTGCCTTTCAACTCTCCAGGAACTGTTAATTAAAAACTCTAATCATAACAATTATTCATGTTTATAATATTAATAATCTCCATGCATGTTGTGTTGATCTCCCCGCAGGTTCCCTTGTACATAGTAGCTCAGTTTATGGGATCACTTCTTGCTAGTGGCACTCTAGCCTTAATGTTTGATATCACAAAAGAGGCTTTCTTTGGCACACTCCCTGTTGGATCAAACGGACAATCTCTTGCTATAGAGATAGTCATTTCTTTCCTCTTGATGTTCGTGATCTCCAGTGTCGCCACCGACAATCGTGCTGTACGTGAAAATTCGTCGCTTTTTCCTCCTACCTTGTACTAACATAAGAAGTTACAACAAGTGTGTATGATTAGTGTAGAAATTGACCAAAATTTATGTACTTCATGTTCGAAATTCAGGTCGGAGAGCTGGCAGGCCTCGCAGTTGGTATGACTATAATGTTGAATGTCTTTGTGGCCGGGTATATTTTGGTCAATCCATTAAATCAGCTATCATAATATCTGAAGATGGTGGTTTTACATTTTGTTGAGACATATTTTGAATGTAATTATGCGCAGGCCGATTTCCGGAGCCTCGATGAACCCGGCGAGGAGCCTAGGTCCAGCCATAATGAGGCAAGAATACAGAGGAATATGGGTGTATGTACTTGGTCCGTTCATCGGAATCATTGCTGGTGGATTTGCGTATAACTTGCTTAGGTTCACGAACAAACCCATGATTGAGTTAGCTAAAAGCGCCTCGTTCGTCAGGACCAAATCCAAAACAGACTCAAGTAATTAGATTTAGGCGCTCATAGTGTTTAGATCTTGTCCATTGAGTTGGAAATCAGGGTCGTTTTTTTTTTGGTGGTTATGTTCCGATTAAGTTTTGACAATTTTGTACATTGAATTTACGCCTTGTAACTAGGCTTAGCCTGAATATTCTTGGTTCATTAGCAAATTCATGATCCTCTAGGCTAATTATTTACTCTAAAATGACGAAATTATTCTTATGATTTGGTGTAACTATACCAAATTTTACCGATGGTGTAATTAATCAATTATAGCACAGAAATGACAAGTAGTGCCATACATGAATGACTAATCGTTACATCACACAATAAATCAAGCAATTTTTATATATCTCACACTCAAAAGTAGTTAGGTATTTTAGGATAAAATATCACTAACTTTTTTGGTTATGGGGAAATTATTCAAGTTACAAGCTTACCAAAATACCCCTGCCCCTGCCTTTGCCTTTCACTTGAGCTATGACGAAAATTAGGTGATTGATGAACATTCACTTCATAATGATGTGGTAAAAACTGTGAAGTACTTGAGCTATGAAGAAAATGCAACATGCCCTTGCCGGACTCAGCCTAGCAGCCACCGAAAAATCATTCAGTGGAGGTGGGTTTTTGTAGTAGAAAGGGAAATACGGTAAAATGGGGTCAGGTGGTGGAGGGGCAAAGTAGTTGTTCACATACTCTGGTGGAGGATAGAATGGGAAATATCCAGCTGGGGGCCGATAAAACCACTTAGACGGAGGTGGAGGGTAGTAGACTGAGGAGGCAGGTGGTGGCGGAGCTTGTGATGCTGGCGGAGAAGGTGGCGGAGGGCAGCTTGACGTGGTGGCCATGGGCGGCGGAAGACAAGGATATGGACACTCGTGGGGTTGTTGAAGAGAAGGAAATGTGTCATCTGCTGTTACATAACTCGATCTTGATAATGAAGTGAGTAGTAAAATCTTCAATGTGAATACCAGCAATGACTGGTTGAATTTCGAGAGCATGGTACTAGGATTAATCATGTTGTAAGAATTTAGGATTCTAAGAGCTTTGTGAAATGGGGAGTCCACTATGATGGCCTATTTGAAGGCTGCAAGGGGAAACAATTGTGGGAAATTATGGACCAGATTATAGTACACTAGGTGTTGCGAAAAAATATGTTATAGTAAAGGCTTGACTCGCCAAGTTGTGCATTTTACAATGTAATTTAAGGCACATGTAAGCCATTGTTGAGTTAGTAAGATGCTTGTACATGCTTTACTCTACTCAGATTCTGCAATTTTAAATTAGTGCTTTGGTAACAATTATTTAGTTTGATACCCCAGCCGGGTCGCTTTATTAGGGAATAAATCAGTGCCATGTGCAAATATTTTACAACCAGACCAACAACTACATCATATAATTGACATAATAACTTGTCATAGTTCCACAGAAGAAATATATATTCAAATACACAAGAGACAGGATCATTATATTTGAGTCCTTGGAAAGTTACAAAGTACAAATTTAGTTTCAGAAAAAACAAGTATTGGTGCTTCTGATGTACACTTATTATTACACTAAGAGATGAAGTGCTGAGAGCACCACCAGGAACAAAAGAAGGGTTGTGATTCTAAGAGAATTATGTCGTGTGGCAATGGAGTATATGTGCCAATTGGATGGATCGGATGGGAATGTGTTTCCAGGAGGTCCTGTTACATATATAAACGAACTTGACGGTCGTGGTGGGGTTCCCTTGTAACATACACGAACCTTGGCGGCGGTGGTGGTGGCGGCTGGTGGGCTAAAATACTGCATTTGCGGTGGCGGCTGTGGTTGGGGGGCTGCTGGCTGCATGGATCGACACAAGGACATTCCCCACGACACTTCATCATGCTTGGATCAGGCACATTATGATCATCAAACTTGGCAGAAAATGAGGCACTTTGTGTGATCAAAATTGAGAAGTGGGGACTACTTAGCTGCATAACTATTACTATCCGAGTCCATTTATACATCGATGCGTGCATTTGGCTTACAAATTAGGAAACGAAGGAAACGAAAGATCAGTTGATTGGATGCAAATGGATGAATATAATGATCCAAGCTAGTGCTTTTCTTCTGAGCATTATTTTGTCATAGGTCCTATTAATTAGGGTCTCTTTGGTCAGGTAGTTTTCTTGCTTTAATTGGGATGGAGACTTGGAAACTTATGAATCATAAACCTCTTTGTGTGGTTATACATGGAAAATGGAAATGATCATGAAACAGAAGTGCATGTGGACGGTGTAAATATGTAGGTCCTCTTCTTCCTGCATCATCTATCTTATCTATCTTGTGTGAATGTTGGCAATGGTTCTTATGTTTTCCATCAGGGACGGATTTAGAGGGGGCGGCTGCGCTCCTCAAGTTTGTATCGAATCAAACTTTATATATATATTTTTGAAATTAAAAATCTCCCCCCTCCCCTCCCCCAAAATCCTTAATATTTTACAAAAATTTAATCTCGCCTCCTGAATAAAAATATTTGAATCCCCCTATATGCAGTATAGATTAAATATTCAACTCTCCCATCTAGATGTAATTCAAAATATAAATAAAATAATTAAAAGATAAAATTAATATTTATATTTAACAGGATTAACCTATAAATTAGATATTAAATTAGGGTAAGTGTCTTTCGCCAGAATATTACTTTAACAGAAAGTAATTTCCAAATTATTATTCGATCTAAAATATTTTTTATATTATAACTTCTAATTACATTATTTACGTATCTACACTTTCAAATATTAAACTAAAATACCAGTGCCTCCAGCCAAAAATAACGAAGATTCGTCCTTCTTTTTCGATCATTCTACATCCCCAATTTCCATTGTAATAAGGAGTTTTCTTTTTATTATTATTATTATTATTATTATTATTATTATTATTATTATTATTATTATGATGATGATGATGATGATGATGATGATGATGATGATTTTTATTCCCAAAGCAAACCGATCTTCAAATTTCTCACCCAGTGAAAAGAAGCAATATCAATAGCCCCATAAAGTCTATTATTTCAAATGTAACCTTATGTTTTCCACAAAAGTTAACAAGGGAAGCATAAAAATCATGATGTAAATATAAAATTAAAACCAGTACTGGACATTTAATTTCACAGAAGCAAGCAAAAAAAAAAAAAAGAAAGTTCCCTGATTCACAAATCCTTTTTACTAGGAAAATCGAAAATCCTCCACTGTTTTTTTTTTTTTTGGGGGTCACGCTCAACACCTCGCTATACAATATGCTCGAAAATGAAGTAGACAATGTATATATCTAAAGATTAAAGACCTCTGGAGCCAGGGATATCAATCCAGTGCAACTGGAGCTCGATTTCGCCACACTCAACATTCTTAAGTCTGAGAAACATATGTTGAGTTACTTTACCATTTTCCCATATAATTGAGCTCTCTTCAGCTAAGCAGTTCTCCCTCGTTGGCTTAACCTTTGTGATCACCGTTCCACTGGGCACGTTTTCCAACCGCGTCTTCAGAGCCTCCACAAATTCTTCGATGGAGAACTCTGCATCTCCCATTTTGTCGTCTAGACTGAACGTGTCTTTGTCGTAAACATGCTGCAATAAATTTAATCAAACAGATGAACATTGTTTGGATTTATTTCTGATTCAATGGAAATATTGACTCTTCAAAGAGAAAATAACTTACCAATTTGACTGGAAGGTCGTTTGTTATTGATAATTATTCAACATGCTTCATTAATGGTACAATCCATAAAAACTTAAAACTAAGTAAACTATTTCAAACATTGTTCAACATGCTTCCTATCAAAAATATTTCACCCAATTTTAACTTCACCTCAACAACAAAATTCACCTCAACATAAATTGTTTATAACAATCCCTAATCCAAACAATATTGTGCGATTAACATTAATCCATAATCCAAACAAGTTTGTTCATAACAATTCATATTACAAAGTTGTTCATAACAATCCATAATCCAAAACAAGATTATAATAATGCTAATCCAAACAAACTAGTTCATATATAACAATTCATAATCTAAACTTGTTCGAAATAAAATTCACCTCAACAAAAATCATAACAATTCATACATTGCCCAAACTTCACTTCCACAATTTGCTTTATAATATCAACCTACAAATAGGTTCAAATACACCAAAATAACAAACAAAATTAAAATTTCATCTCAAACAAATAAAAATCTAAAAATAACAATAAAGTGCGTGTGTGTCTTTAGGAGAGGGGGGTGGGGGGGGGGGGGGAGAGGCGGGAAGGAGGAGCGTCCACTACTAGAAAAAAGGCATTTAGCCACGGATTTGGCAAAAAATCCGTGGCCAAGGAGATTAGCCACGGATTAGCCACGGATTTTTTCCGTGGCTAACCTTCGCCACGGCTTTTTAGCCACGGGCAAACCGTGGCCAAGTTTGGCCACTTTTTTCTAGACATGGCCTAGCTGTGGCTAAGGGCCACGGATTAGCCACGGCCAGGCCGTGGCCAATCCGTGGCCACTGGAAAAAAAAAAAAAAAAGCTAATTACACCCAAACCCGCGGCACAACCCAGACCCGCGCCCCAACCCAAGCTTTTTTTTTTGCGCTCAAGGAGATTCGAACACGGGACATCAATGTTATAAATGGAGCATATAACCGTTGCGCCAAGGGAGTTCTTTGGTTATTGATTGATTTTTTTTATACTTAAACTATATTGTTACAATATTTTAAACTAAAATTATCTAATAAATTTCATTAGTTTTATCAATTTTTTAAATTTAATTTTAGTAATTTTTATAAATTATTAACCAATTATTTTTTTTTAAAAAATAAAGATATTTACCTTTGACTTTATCGTTCAATATTCAACTTTTTTTTTATGACAAATATTTAATAAACTAATATATCAAAACAAAAATTATAACAAAAGTCTATTTATATAATTTATATTTAGATAATAGCAACTTTAATTCGTGATAATTTGTCAATATCTTCGTATATGTGTGGTATTATATAATATATGTCAAGTATATATATCATATATATATATATCAATATATGTATCTATTTTAAATATGTCCATGTATATATGTATCAATATATATATATATATATATATAAATGTCCAAGTATATATATTGATAGATATGTATCTATTTTAAATATGTCCAAGTATATATGTATCAATATATATATAAATGTCCAAGTATATATATGTATCAATATATATATGTATCCAAGTATATATAGATAATTTATATTGAGATAATTAAAATATCAATAACAAAAATTTATCCGTGGCTAATTGTTTTTTTTCATTTTTTTTTGCACCACAGATAAATTTTATATATATATATATATATATTGATACATATGTAAATTTATATTGATACATATATTTATATATCCAAGTATATATGTACCAATATATATATATATATATATTTGTGACTAATCCATGGCTATATTTATATATATATATATATCATGTATATATATACATATGTTCAAGTATATATATATCAATATATGTGTATATATATATTTCCAAGTATATATATCATATATACATATATCAATATACGTATATGTCAATGTGTATCTCATATATATTAATATATTATATGTACATTCTAATCCTCTATATATAGTCTATATGATATAAGTATATATCTATATAGAACATATCTAATATATGTTATAAATGTAGTGTACGTATATATAGATCCAATATATATATATATATCTAATCATATGTACTATATATGATCAATCATCTATATGAAATAAACATATATTAGTGTATTATATATCTAATATATGTTATATATGTACTTATACATCTAATATATATACAGCTAATTATATATAAATACACATACATATAAGTATATCTAATCTTATACGTATGTAATATATCGAATCATTTATTATATATATCAATATATATAATATAATATATATATATATTACTTAAGTATAGCAAAAATTAATTATTAAACAAAAAGTTAAAGTGGTGTAGTGGTTTAATGCTCTAACTTTAACTAACAGGTCAAGAGTTCAAATCATATTTGTTGCAAAAAAAAAATAAAAATTTTTAGCCACGGCTAGGCCGTGGCTAAACCGTGGCCCTTAGCCACGGCCAGACCGTGGCTAAATTAGGTGAGAGGGGGCAGCCAGTGCAACGGTGGGAGGAGGGGGGATGCGGCGTGTGGGGGGTGGGGGAAGGGGCTGGCGGCGGCCGACGATGGGCCGGGGGTAGGGGGGCGGCAACATAGGGGGAGGGGGTAGGGTACCTTTGGGAAGATAAGAAAAACAAGATCTGAAAATGACTAAGTGTTGGTTATATACAAGTACTTAGCCACAGATTTTTTGCCCTTAGCCACGTATTTTTTTGTGGCTAACTCAAGCATTTAAATTTTTTTTTTTGACTTAGCTATGGAAAAATCAGTGGCTAAGCTCTTCGATTTAAAAAATATTAAATTTCCACCTTTGGCCACTGCCAATACCATTTTTTAAAAAAAAAATAAAATTATTTATTTGGTACGGATTTATCCGTAGCTAAGGATCAAATATTTATGTTGACTTTTTCTGAATCGTGCGTTTTTATTAATTAGGTTTGATGGAACCATACGATTGGAGTAATACATCTTCAAAACTAATCAATTTGCTTGAAAATCCATTTTTTGATAATTCTTATATAAGTTAATTGACCTTAGCATACATTAACATCGGGCTGCGAAGTCATTCATATATATCACTGAAAGAGAAAAATGTATTCTCGTTAAACAAACTGTAATTTTTAACGCATAAGATGAGAAAATATAATAATCATAATAAAAATAATATGATTTTGAAATGACTTAAACCTTTTTGTGCCCCGTAATATCGAATCGGGCAATTTGAGTGAGCCATTTAAAATTAAAAAATTGGCTTAGCCACGGAAAAATCCATGGCCAAACTATATATTTTTTTAAAAGATAAAATTAAATATTTCTTAGCCACAGTTTTATCCGTGGCCAAGATGAAAAAAAAATTCTTTTTTTCCCCAAGTCAGCCACGGATAAATTCGTGGCCAATTAATACATTTTTCAAAAAAAAAAATCTAAATATATACTAGCCACGGTTTTATCTGTGGACAAGGTGGAAAAAAAATTTTAATTTAACCACGGATAAAACTATGGCCAATATACATTTTTCAAAAAAAAAAAATTAAATATGTTCTAGCCACAGTTTTATCCGTGGCCAAAATTTAAAAAAAAAAACATTTTCTTCCAAATTTGGCCACGGATAAAACTGTGGCCAATATATACATTTTTTAAAAAAAATATACTTTAAATATATACTAGCACGGCTTTATCCGTGACCAAGGTGGAAAAAAAATATTTTTTTTTAATTTAGCCACGGATAAAACAACGGCCAATATATAATTTTTTTTTTGAAAAAAATAAAGTATTTACTAGCCACGGTTTTATCTATGGTCAAGATGATAAAAATTTTTTTAAAAAGAATTTAGCCATGGATAAAATCGTGGCTAAAATAAAAATTTAAAATAAAAAAATTATATTTTATGGCCACGAATTTATACGTGGCTAAAAATATGTATGTTTTTTTTTTAAAAAAAAAATTTATATAGCCACGGATTTTTTCATATTTAGCTACGGAAAAATCCATGGCTAGATGTTTTCGTATTTTTTCAGAATCCGTGGCTAGTTCCGTAACTGTTGGCAATCAATTTTATCTGTGGCTGAAAATCCATAGCTATTTTGTTGTTTTCTGGTAGTGTTAGCAAACAAATTCGATTTGCAAATCAACTCAAAGAAAGAAATAATCGTAATCACACTAGACATCACGCATCCTTCATCAGAAGAGTAATAAAGTGGAGAGTTTCGTTGATTTTTTATTTTTTCCATTTTTCTTTCTTTTTTTTTTTTTTAATTATTGGCCAATCTTAAGCACAACCAACCTTTTTACGCGATCAAAAATATTGGTTATGAATGTGTCCGGTTACTCAGTTGATGTGATTAGCTTGTCTAGAGTGTTAACTAAACTTTTTACGCAAACAAAAATATTGGTGATGAATGTTTTCGGTTACTCAGTTGGTAATAACTTTTAGATGGCTACTAGCTCTACTCATAATCACTTTTTTGCGTGATTTGTGTGAAATAATTTTACTTTATACCACTATAGCCATCACCAACTATAATTCGATACCACCACTATTTTTTTTTTTTAAATTGACTTCATATATATTTTTTACATTTTGGATTTGCTGAGGCCATGCGAATGCATATCAAAAACCTACTGAAAATAATAGAAATACATTTTGTAATTATGCCTCTTATTGATAAAAGATGAATTTTGTTAAACTAATACATTTCTCAAGCAGATCATTGTAATTTTTAAAATAAGAGAAACTAATTTATAATTACGCCATATCTAAAGGGGTATAAACATAATTTGCCCTTATTTATATCATAAGAGTGTAGATTAGAATGAGTATTCGACTAAGAGGTGTTTCGCTGGTCTGATTTCTAAGCTATTTAAAATTGTTCCACTTTTATTTTGACTGAAGAGCTTACAAGTTTCAAAGTAGGATGTTTGAATTTTACAAATGTAAGTTTCCCCTAAAATGTTTTTCAAATTATTTGATTAAAATATATACTTATTTATCCAAATACTTTGGCCAAAAAGAAAAAAAGAAAAGAAAATTCGTTAATTTAACATATGTGAAATAAGACGTATATATCAATCATGCTCCATTTGGCCCCAAACCCAATCAAAAAAGATAAGCTTGTTCTAATGATACAACCAATTTTATTTACTCGGAATAAATACAAAAGTATGGTATATATTGAATGCATCAGGAAATTAATTAATGGACCATGATTTTATTTAATTGACAGGATAGCGACTAGATTTTTTCATTTTTGGTAGCAAGTCGTTCTAGGTACAATTCATGATTCACGTTTATTATACATGTATATATCTTGTTCTAATATTTAATTAAATCTATAAACTATCACGTATCCCTAGCTAAGATTTTCATAGATTTCATATCAACAATAAACAAGTGTCATTAGGTGGAAAATTACATCATATTTACAACCATAAACGATTTAATTATCTGTCCTGGCAACTATAAATTCCTGATGAATTGGTTGATCTCTACGTACTAATTAAATCTTTGTATCAAGGAAAATAAATAGCTATCCGATTGTTAATATGGCAAACCAGATACAGACCCTCGTTGCCAACGCTCCGATAAAATCTCCACCTGGGAAGTTCTATAATTTCTTTAAGCATAACATGCCTGACCTTGTGAAAATATTTCCAGCAGCTTTCACCAACGTTAAGGTACTCGAAGGCGAACAAGGGACCCCCGGCAATGTCAACCTGTGGACTTATGTTGTTGGTAAGATGAATACATACATAAAAATAATCGCATTTACTTCTTCATATTATTTCTACTATTGATATATTAATGCTATAGTGCACCCATATTTTAGTTTTGGGTCCACAATCAATAAATAGTTGATGAAATTAAATTAGCATCAGGTTTTTCCTTTGATTGTCTTACAGGATGTCTTACAACACTGCAAGAAAATGAGTGAATTGATACAATATACAAAGTGATAATGAAAAAATTATCATTAATTATATATATTTAGTGACAATAAATTTATGTTGTCACAAAATATAATTTGCACAATGTCAATGGTGACAACATAGCGTAAACAGATTATAATATAGTGCAAAATTGATAATTAATGACATATTTTGTGACAACTTAATAATAATAGAATCTTTCACAAAATTCTAATAATAATTTTTATTGTCATCAATTTATCACTATATATGTATCACTAATTGTCAATGGTGATAATTATAATATTAATCCTTGTAAGTATTGAGTGATACAGTGACATCATACCAATTGTTGTGACCAAAAAAAGTTTAATTAGTGACAAAATATAAGGTATTGTCATTTAATATAATTATTAGTGACAATTTTTATATTGTCATTTTTAAATTTTGTTGATAATATTATTTTTTCTTAAAGTGAAAGTGGGAGTCCAAAAATCAAGATGCTCTAGCTTTACTAGGCGGGATGGAGGAGAAAAGGCCTCGATTTTTTTTTTTATAAAAAAAATTCTTTTTGATAATTTGCTCTTGTATGAATGGATGATATTATTCAAATTTTTCGATAAATCTTATAAATTTTAACCAAATTTTAAAATTAAGAGGAAACGTTAATTTGTGTGGGGACACAACTATAGGAAGTACATAATCGACCATGAAACATTAATCAATTTCTTTTCTTTTTATGATAAAAAAGAATATGAGAACACTGGCAAGGGGCAATGACAATTTTTATAGTTTTAGCTGGGCTGTTTAGAACAATCGGCAAGGAATTCTAAATTAACCCACATGACAACTAGCTAGGCTAGATATGTATGCGTATGAAATGGTTTTTGCTGATTTTCTTTATAATAATGATGTAGGAGGAATTTCATTGACTGCAAAGGTTCTGCTAGCGGCAGTAGATGATGTTGCTTTATCCTTGACGTTTACTGTCCTGGAAGGAGATCTCTTGGTGCTTTACAAGAGTTTCGGTGCCACGCTTGATTGCAGCGATGGTTTGGCCAAATGGACTTTTGCGTATGAGAAAGCGACTCTTCTTACCCCGCCTCCTGAACTCTATGTTCCACTCGCAGTCACGGCGTCTACTCTAGTGGATGCTTACCTTCTCATCAACTAAAACGACATGCCGAAATATCGAAGAACTTAATTCAATAAATGTTTTCACTATGAACACTTGTTTAAATTATATGTATATGGTCCAGGTGTTCTTGTTGTGGTGAAAATTTCGATTTCATGGAATAAAGATCTTTGCGTGTGCTTGTTTCTTGATTATATATCGTTGCGAATTTCTTTCATTTTTCTATGCGTGCCTACGTTTTCAATACAACAAATTTACTATATGGATATCCCACTACGAGAAAATGAATGAATTAATAACAATATAACAAATGATAACAAAAAAAAATTCTCACTAAATATACACACTTAAAGACGAAAGAATTTATTTTTTCATGAAAATAATTTACACAACATATATTGTCACTAATGAAAGCATAGTATATATATAAGGTGACGATATTAATAATTAGTGACATGCATATGGTAACAACTTAATGACAATGAAATCTTGTTACAAAATCATAACGATCATTTTTTTAGTCACAAAGTTGCCATTATATATAGGGGTGTCACAAATTATTAATGGTAACAACTAAAACATTAATTTTTGTTACCATTAAGTACTATGTGGCAGTATAAAAGTTGTTGTTGCTAATGAAATTGCTGGTGACAAATTTTAAATTGTTATTATTTTATATTTTTCTCTCTAACATTATTTGTTCATGTAGTATTCATTCACTATAATAAATAAAAACATGTATATTTCGCAAATATTGCGAGTAGAAACAAGAAAGTACATATCAATTATATATGTGGAATTTGATCCCAAATCCAAACGATCTATTACATCGATCAAGACAAGGTATAAATGCAGAATCCTATCCGAACCTTAAACATTGAAGTAGCAATTCATAACAGGAAAGCCACTAGCTTATTAATTTTCATTTTCTGACACTACAAGAAAAAGTAATATTATTGATAAAATTTAAAAATGACAACATAAAAATTGTCACTAATTATTGTATTAAATGACAATACATTTTATTTTGTTACTAATTAAGTTTTTTTGGTGACAATAATTTTTATGTTGTCACAATATCACTCAATAGTGACAATAAGTAATATTTTAATTGTCACCATTGAATATTAGTGGTGCACCTATAGTGACAACTTGGTGATAAGAAAAATTGATATTAAGATTTTGTGACAATAAGTAATATTTTAATTGTCACCATTGAATATTAGTGGTGCACTTATAGTGACAACTTGGTGATAAGAAAAATTGATATTAAGATTTTGTGACAATAAGTAATATTTTAATTGTCACCATTGAATATTAGTGATGCACCTATAGTGACAACTTGGTGACAAGAAAAATTGATATTAAGATTTTGTGACAAGACTCCATTGCCACTAAGTTGCTATAATATATGTGTCATTAATTATCATTTTTACACTATGTTGCCACCTTTTGATAGTAAATTGTCGCCATTGATATTATGCATATTATACTTTGTGACAATATTAATTTTTGTCATCAAATATATATTTAATGATAATTTTTTAATTATCATTTATTATATTATAATAAATTTATTTATTTTCTTATAGTGTGGGGCAAGTTGTTTTAGGTGAAAGTCGTGATCTGCGTTGCTTACAATAATTCAGATATGAATTAAACGATAAATAGTATATAATTACTTGTACAAATTAGTAGGAAGCTAGGTATAGCTAGGTTTATATAGTATTTTATATTTTCATTTACTTGTGATTTTAGTTACTTTTTCCTAATAATTGGTTGCATGATAAACTAGAAAAGATTAATCATTGACGAGAACTTTTCGTTTTATTATTACTCATCAATATTATAACCTTTTAAAAATTGTCAATTGCATGTGGACTAATCGCAATATTATTTATATTATATGCCAATTTGGGCTATATATATGTATATACATATGTGTGTGTGTGTGTATTATCCTGCTCAAATTAATTAAGTAAATCATGGTGATTCGTCAGCTAATATTTTCTCGGATTCCATACAAGCGTAAACATTTATAATTAAATAGGTGGAAGGTTATATCATATATATTGCAACCATAAACAATTTAGTGACTCGCGGTAATTAAATCCTTGTATCAAGTTTTTGGTCTGTACTTAGCTAATTAGATTGTTGATCATATGAAAAACAAGATAGATACCCTCGTTGCTAGCGCCCCAATAAAATGGCCAGCTGAAAAGCTTTATAGTTTCTTTAAGTACAATATGAATGACATACTCAAAATATTTCCGGCAGCCTTCACCGGGGTTGAACTGCTCCAAGGAGAGGAAGGGACCGTGGGTTGTGTCAAGCAGTGGCATTATGTTCTTGGTGAGACTATATATACATGTTAACTTTGTTGCTTTTCTTCATATCATCCCTAATATCGATATATTGAAATGTTAAATGTATTAAATTAATCTATTATTTTTCTTAACTCAATGATAGATATGATCACATCAACTGTAGTTCTAAGGATTAACTCACAACAATGTGCTTTGGGTAAATTGATAAATTCACTTGCAAGTAGCTTTCACAATTTTCAGTACTTGGAAGAATTCTAATACACATGATCAAACTAGGCTATTCTATATATATGAATGTGGATTTTCTAAATATAAATAAATTATTTTCATTTTGCTTTTTAGGCTATGTTTGGAACAAGGATTTTGTTGAGAAAAAGTAAGAGGAAAATGAAAATGATCAAAAATGAATGCATAAAGTACTATCATTTGAAGCAAAGAAAAAATTTTCCTTTCTATTTTCCTTACCAAAATTCAAGAACCAAACGGAGGGTTAATGGCCCGTAGGGGGGATTCCATTGACTGCGAAAGTCTTAATAGAGGCAATAGACGATGATGCAAAGTCCATAACGTTTGCTGCCCTAGAAGGAGATGTTCTCCTGATTTAAGAGAGTTTCAAAGCCACGCTTACTGTTACGGATGGTTTGGCCAAATGGACTATCGAGTATGAGAAGGCCACTTTGATTACCCCACCTCCTGAACTCTATGTCCCCCCGGCAATCACCGTTTCTACTCTCGTGGATGCTTACCTTCTCATCAACTCAAGTTATGTGTTATGTTGTTATATGCACTTGTTTGAAGATCGTATTAAGAACAAAGTCGTGTTGTTGTGGTTCAAATTTCAACTTTTATGGAACAAAGATCTTTGCATGCTTGCTTCTCTGTCGTTTAGTTATATGTACACTTAAGTGTGAGTAGGCCTCTTAAATAGGTAGGGTTTTACCCTACCCGTACTCATTCATTTTCTATTCATACCCTATTCATATCTTAAAATTTTAAAATCTATCCATACCCTACCCTAACCCATATTACTACAAATAAATGGATTAGGGTAAGGCCTTACCCGCTCCTATTCATTGGGTAATGATACCCAATGGGTATTCACACACTACACACATCCTTACCCAATGGATATTCATACACCACACACATTTTTCACACACGCACGCACATCGTACACACATTTTTCATACACACACATATTTTTCACACAAACACACACTGCACACAGTTTTCACACACACACACTATGTGTAAACACACACACTGCACACATATACATACAATTTTCACATATTGTGTGTAAACATACACGCTGCACACACACACACAGTGTGTGAAAAAAAACACACACACACAGAGTACACACACACTACACACACACATAGTGTGTGAAAACACACACACACACACTACACACACACTGCACACAATTTTCACACTGTGTGTGTAACGACCCGATAAAATCTTTTATTTAAATATTTTATATTATATATTGGGTGTCCATTATTTTGATAAATAATTTTCTTTTAGAACTATTTTGTGAAGTATTGTTTTATAGAAATTATTCTTCAAACTAAAATTTCGCATGCGTTTATATGAAAATTTTGAATTTCGTTCCCCCTCCCTAAAATATAAAAATTCCTTTAATATTTTATAAAATTTTATCTCGCTCACCCAAGTAAGAATTTCTGGCTCTGTTCCTGTCCAGCAAGATTTGGTATGATTTCGACGGTTATCTTCTGCCGGAGTAGTTCATTATTAATGAATTTATTTATATCATTTTTGTGAAAGATTGTATCTAGAGGAAATGTTGTCATTGTAATAGTTCAATATATATACACCTCAGTAACAATAAATAAAATTTCACATAAATCGTACAAGATTTATAAATTCAACGTGTTTCTCTCTTCTTTTTTTTAATAATTGACCCAAGAACCTCAAACTTTACGACTTAAACCATGCTTGATTGGCACATAAAATTGAGTGGAGTCATCTAATCGATCTTAAAATACCCTCTTGTATATGTATTAAATATAAATATAAATGTATAAATTTTAAATATTCTTTCTTATTGAGCTCCACTTTAAAAAAAAGTGAAATTTCTTAATAATAGTGTTCAAACATCAAATCTATCGTTATTTACTTTGTTTACATGCATGTTTATGGATATATTTATATATATAATAACGAGGTTAACATATAAGACTTAAAAAGATCATTCAATATTTACTTTTCAAAAAAAAATAAGGAAAAAGACTCGCTATTTTCTTTACATTGTGTTTGGTTCTAGGATTTTAGAGGGGAAAGGAAAAAAAAATAGGAAGAAAAAATATTTTCCAATGTTTGGTTACTAGAGAAAAAGAAGGAAAATGGTAAGGAAAGGAAAATAGAAAGAAAATATAGCATAAATTGAGAAAAAACATTTTCCTTCCAATTAGGTGAGGAATATGAAGGAAAAGTTATGTTACTCTCTCTAGCACTCTCTCATTTTTCAAGCTCTCATCTCATTTGTTGCTCAAACTAATTTATTATTTAAATATATTTCATGCAAATCTTTTTTTTTTTGTTTGTGCAATTAATTGATTATTTAGATTTTTTTGGGATGTGTTTTTACATTTTCCTTTAATTTACAATAATAACCAAACAAAATAGAAGACAATTCTCTAAAAAAATCATTTTCCTTATTATTTTCTTTAACAACCAAACAAAATAGAGAATTTTAAAATTCTTGTAGTTTCTTTTCCTTTCCTTAATATTTTCATTTCCTCCTAAAATCTTAGAACCAAACAAAGCCTTAGTTTTCACAATTTCTTTAGTAACTCCACAAGAATATTTTTCCAACCCTGTTTTGAATTCCCTTCTGTAAGATTAGTTCTCCTTCTTCACATACAAGATCGATCAATTAAAAAGTTGGAGTCCATTTCCTTACCCAAAAATAAAAAAAAATGAAATAAAATAAAATAGCTAATCTACCTAATATTGTTGGCAACTTATAAGTCACTCCATGGATTATCTTGCGTCGATCGAATTAATCTAGAACATCAAGAAACCTGTAGTATAACTCAAGTTTATAAATATGTTCTGAATACTAAAAGTATAAACAATTTCTTACATCACAATTGGTCCCATGGTCTAGCGGTTAGGACATTGGACTCTGAATCCAGTAACCCGAGTTCAAATCTCGGTGGGACCTTGTGGTAGTCATATATTTTTTCTTAATTAAAAAAAAGAAAAGGAAAAAAGGTCTTTCACGCGTTAATATTAAACTACACTCCTTTCTGTAAAATCGGTTGGATAAAGTTTAATACAGGGAGCTATTTCTCAAAGGAAAAACGAAATTACTATAATACCCTTTTGAGCCAAAATTGAAATACTAGTGGAGAGTTGAAGGTACTCCATCAGGTATCTTGGGCCCATTGAAACAAGAAGCTCTAGAGATTAGTGGATCATCCAAAGAGGCAGTGAATCAAATCGGGTATCACTATCAATAGCAGAAGAATTATAATTACTAGTATTGATATTTATCATATATATGACTAATGAATCCAACAAAATCTTTTTTCCTCTCTTAAACACCAAATTCTGTTGTTTTCCAGTGATAAACGAAACGGTATAGTAACTTGCTTTTCTTGTATCATATATTTCAAGCCCGTTTCACAATCCTGTACAATTACCAATTTACCAGAGCTTAGCGTTACAAAAAACTATGTATATATCTATATGTACACATGAAAAAGAGAGAGAGTAAAATAGCACACAATATTTTTGTAACTATAACAGATACCAACCCGTTCTTCAAGCTCAGGGATCCCGCGCCTGCCCATTACTTGAATTCTGCAAACAGAGATCAATAATCCTCTCAGCCACCTCTGCCTCATCTTTACTCTCTTCCATCAATTTCTCAATCTGGGCCTTCGGAACCCGAATCCTAACACGAACTGGCCCTGAGCCCGAACATTCCGATTTTTGCCTCAACATCAACCCTTGCAGCCTTTCTTCAGCACTGTTCACACCGGCCATAGATCTCGCCGTCCTCGTTCTGGTCTCAGGAAACTCGGGCATCTCCACAAGAAAATAAATCTTTCCGGGCTTAAGTTCCTCTTCGGGCCGCAATTCCGGGGCCCGAATACCGAACTTTTTCACTGATCCTGTTTCCAGTAAAACGTAACCCGCTGGGTAATCTTTGAGCACGTCCATGGCCGTCGCTGGTACCTTTATCTTGAAGATCTCGCCGTCGATTTTCATAATCTTGGCCTTTCTCTTTCCTCCTCGTCCTCCTATGTTGTTCCCCATCCGTCTGAAAACTATTCTCTCTCTCTCTCTCTCTCAAATTATACAGAGTAGAGTATGTGGATGCGAATAAGTGGAATTTTTTTGGGCTAAAGATGTGTTCCCACTAAAGATTAAGCGTGATTATTATGATGATGATGATAATGAAGTGGGAAAGTTCAATTCCCATTACGATAGAATAGTGATTGTAAAAGCCGACTTTTTTTGTCATTTTTCTTGTACAAAATCGTTTTCCAATTTAGCAGAGGATATAATCTTCGCTTCCTGGCTGTGGATATCTTCTTTCTTACTGCTTAGTTATATATGTGAATACATAATAAATTAGAGACGGCTGGTGGGACAGCTCCCTGATTGCAGTGGGCTAAATTACCAACATGGTTCCACAGGAATGCAGAGTTTTCAATTTAGTCCCGCATTTTGTGTCCTAATTAAATCAGTCCCAAAAATTTGGAAATTTAATGAGTTACGCCCCATTTATTATCTACCGTTAGCTAAATGGATGGAAATATCACATGTATCTCACGTGCCCGTTAAGTATAACTGTAGAGCTGGAATTAGAGGTAAGTAGGTTGTCATTTCTTGGTGCAATGTGGATGCAAAAATATTATTTTGACATGTATATATTGTATACCTATAAAAATATCATAAATTTAAAAAAAGTAGTTTTTAATGACTGAATATAAATTTATTTATTTTTAGACAAATATATAAATATAAAAACTAAGTATTTTTCATCTGTTAAATATAAATTTATTTACAATTTTTCCCCTTGGTTTCCTTGTTTCGTATATATTTTATAGATATACATTATACATATATATATATATATATATATGTTATAATTTTAAATAATAATTTTTATTTATTTATGAAATATAAATTTTGATCGTTTTACACAAATATATACAAATATTATAAATAAGTATTTTCTAGTTTTTTCTACAAATATATAAATTAATTAAAATATAAATTTATATTTTACACGAATACATACATCTATATTTTACAAATACATGTTTTCAAATTAATTCTCAATTAAAAGATAATGTAGAATGATAAAGAAATTAATAAAAAATTAGGAAAGGACAAAAAAAAATGTGAAAAGAAAAGTTGGGAATTGATCATTCTTCTTTATGCCCCTACCCTTGAATTTCAATTTGTCGATCAGTTTCTCTCACCACAAAGCTCCACTCCATGCCCCTCTCAACATCTCCGATTTTTCTTCTTCCTTTATACCGCTGCATCATAATCTCTACACATACTCAATTTCTCGCTGGTTTCTAGGCGGATTTAGTGGGAGCCCACTGATTTTGGTCGAATCCATCCTCGATTGACGTGATTTCTAGCCGATGCACAGTTGGATTTTATCAGTCAAGGTAAGGAATTATTTGGAAAAAAACGGTGAGACACTTGCTAGGTTTTATCAGTCAAAGAAGGTGAGAAAAAGGCGCTAGATTTTCCCTCCAATTATCCTTCACGTGCGCATCAGGTGAGGTAATATCTTTGCTATTTTTTTAACAAATACGTCACACTTCCGTCCATCCAGCTAACGGCAGGTAGTAACTGGGGCATAACTCGTTAAATTTCGAAATTTTTGGAATTGATTTAGTTAGGGCACAAAACACGGGACTAAATTAAAAAAACTGCATTTCAGTGGGACCAAGTTGGTAATTTAGCCGAAGAAGAATGATCTGTTCTCAGCTTTCCTTTTCCCTATTTTTCTTTTCTGCCCTTTCCTAATTTTTTTTATTAATTTCTTTATCATTCTACATTATCTTTTAATTGAGAATTAATTTGAAAATGTGTATTTGTAAAATATAGATGTATGTATTTGTGTAAAACATAAATTTATATTTTAATTAATTTATATATTTTTAGAAAAAAACTAGAAAATACTTATTTATAATATTTGTATATATTAATTTGTGTAAAACGATTAAAATTTATATTTCATGAATAAAAATTTTAAATTATTTAAAATTATTACATATACATATATATGTATGTATAATGTATGTCTATAAAATGTATATGGAACAAGGAAACCAAGAAAAAAATTGTAAATAAATTTATATTTAATAGTTAAAAAATACTTATTTTTTATATTTATATATTTGTCTAAACATAAATAAATAAATTTATATTCAATCATAAAAAACTACTTTTTTTAAATTTATGATATTTTTATACTTGTACAATATATAAATGTCAAAATAATATTTTTGCATCCGCATTGCACCAACAAATGACACCCCTTCATGCTTCTAATTCCAGCTCTATAGTTATATTTAATTAGCACGTGATATTTCCGTCCATTTAGCTAACGACATGTAGTAATTGGGGCATAACTCGTTAAATTTGTAAATGTTTGGGATTGATTTGGTTAGGGCACAAAATGTGGGACTAAATTGAAAAACTCACATTCCATTGAGACCAAGTTGGTAATTTAGCCAATTGAACGAGTAAAAATAGATAAGGGGCGCTGCTTGCTTCAAGGTTGAGATATAGTCTATATAGATATAGATACATATGTATGTATTTGTATGTATAAGAATAAGAATCTATGTATATATTTAAAAATAATTGATGTGGACTGCTGATGGTTGCAATATCCCAAACGGGCCCAATGTTTTCATTATCCCCAAGTATATTTGGCTATTGGTAGTGTTATGTTAATTAAGAGGGAGTTTGGCTAAGCTTATTTAAAATATCTTATAAGCTCCTACATCTTATAAGATATTTTAGGAGCTTATAAGATATTGAATCTTATTTTAAAAAAAAGTTATTAAAGTATTTGGATAAATAAAAAGGGGCATAGCTTATAAGATGTTAGTAATGGCAATATTGTAATTAATTTAGTTGAAAATAAAGGAGTTTAGTAGATCTTAAAAAATAAGTTGCTACCTCCTTACTTTTTTAAAAAGAGCTTATAAGCTCTTAAACATCTTATTTAAGGAGCTTATAAGCTCCACCTCCAAAAATTTTACCAAACACTTTGCACCATCTTATAAGCTCTCAAACATCTTATAAGATGTTTTGATGAGCTTATAAGCTTAGCCAAACACCCTCTAAATCAGTTATTGCATTGGCTGTTGAAGTACGCGAAATTTCGATCACGGTATTGGGGAAGGTCGGTGTTAAAGCAGTGCCTGCTAATTCAATATATTTTAACTTGTTAATTATTTTTTATATTAAATAATTTATTTAATTAAATAATAAATTAAAATTTTTATTTTTTTGATCATCTTCATTGCATAGCATTAGTAATATTATTTATGTATGTGGTGAAATTTCCATAATTACATTAAAGTTATGAGACTTGACCTTGTATAGAGATGAAAATTTTGAAACAAGTCTCTAATGCGTAATCAAAATTACTCCTAGTCATTGAGCCTAATTGAAACCAGGATATCAACTTGACTCGTTAAAAAACCTGAATTTATGACGTATTTCAAATAGGAGGATATATTGTTTCATAGATTCGAGTGTAGTGACACACGTATGGATAGATGGATGCTCATTAGAGAATGAGTTCACTGAGGATCCCACTTGAAAACTCTTAAATGGAAATAAAAGAATTATGAATGTTTCCAAACTTATGATGTGCTTTAACTAGTCCTTAAATTTGAGATTTCATAATACTTTTGTATATGAGTATTTATACTTTGACATAAGTGTCAGCTCCATGGCAAGTCTTCATATTCCTATGTTGGTTATAGGTCTTCCACATATGAAGACTAGTGAAAGTCAATAAAGGATTCTTTGCTCGCCTAGTAAAATGACTGAGTATTCCATATATTTTATTGTAATTAATCCACTTAAATCCTTGCACAAGGTGGAGGACAATGATTGGAAAAGGAGTTTTCTAAATTAATTGTCAAAATGGACTACTTGTAAAGAATTATGAGAATTGAGGTTAATAAGAATTTTCAAATTCCATGTCCTAAACCTCAATCGAAAAACTAGACAATGAAAGGATCATATTTGCACGGTAAGTAATAAGTAGAAAAATTTGCGTCAATACTTCACCTATTGACTAAGTGTTTGCGGGCTTATTGCAAGGCATCGACCACAATGGATGAGGACCATTAATTAGAAAGGGTTCTGCTAAAATGGTGATTAATCGAATGATGAACCTAAGAGGTCACACACAATATTTGACCAAGCATCTAAGTATATGAATTGATTAATATTGATTAATCGAATTGGATTGATTAAAGAGATCAATTGAATTGAAGGCTAATTCGATTGGCATATCTCATTAAATTGGTGGATATGAATCGATTTGAGAAATTGAATTAGGAATTAATTAATTAAGAATCAATTGATGAAATTAATTTGAAATTGGACTTCAATTAATTTATCAATTCAAATAAGATTTCAATTTATGTCTAAATTGAAATAAGTTTTCAATTAAGGATCAAATTGAAATATAATTTTAGTTTGGGGATTAAATTGAAATTAGAATTGAATTAATTTTTTAAATTAATTTAATGTTTCTATTTAATCCTAAAATTTTAATTTGGGAATTAAATTGAAATTAGAATTGACGTGGCATAATTCCGACCAGGCTTTTCGACCGCCTTTCTTGCGATGTGCTAGCTAGTTCCCCCTCGCAGAGTCCTTGGAGACCTTTTCGACCGGATGTCGTATATCGACCGGTTTGGCAAACCTCTCTCCCCAACGAGCCTGGCAGGACGATTTCTCTCTTGACCGGACCCAGGGCCTCGGCACCTCGAATCCAGCTCCTCGAAACCCCCTGATCGATTACATGATCGACCAAGACCATGCCGGGTCCAACGAATTCCTGCTGGCATTAAATGCTCAGTCAAACCAACCAAACTCCATACCTCATTAATGGAGTGTCAGCTAGTATATACTGATCCTACCATTAGGCTAATGGGTTGTCCACATCAACCTTCAACGACCTACCTGGCCTAACGGGCCTATAGGAGCGCGGTCCACCTGGACATAGTATAAATATCCTTGCATTTGTGGTAAGAGACACGCATTAATTACTCTCAGCACCCTTACTTTGCTCGAATCTCTCCAAAAATCGATCATCTTACTTAAGTATCGAAGGATTTTGGCCGATATCCATTTTAACTAGCTCACGTTGCATTTTCCTTGTTGCAGGTCAACTTTCTGATCGAACACTTTCATCAAATTTTATGATATTCTATTGTGCCTACGTTTCGAGACCTACGTGAAACTAACAGTCACACAAATCGCTACTACTATTATGTTCATAATAATAAATCTATTGGGCATTTTTAAACTATAATAAATTGCAAGTTATTTTACTCCCATTTTAAGCTGATGCCTTAAAATGTTTTATCGCATTTAGCTGGCATAATCATTGCTGATTTCTCTTCTTCTTCGATTATTGAATCCCAACATGGAATCGTATCATCCATGGCTCTGCATCAGGCATTATTAATGCTATTTTTCCTTTAATGGATATTAAACTCCAGCAATTTTGGCCAAAAAAAAGGGAATCCGTTAATTTGACGATATTGACAAACTCATTGTGATGGTCAGCCACCAAAACTAAATCATACTATGATCATATTTGAATTGTGTTAAGATAAACATCAGGCCGATTAACGATCGTAATCCACATGTACAATATATTATAATATTTTACCATAATTTCAGTCAGATCAATATGATATCAATAAAAGTGCATGTGGGCCATAAAAGTGGAGGTCGAATGAAATCAGCCCATATGATATCAACAATGTTCTGAAAATCGGACCGGACACTGAACCGGCGGCCTTACTGGTCACCGGTTCGATCGGTTTGACCGGTTCGACCACCGGTTCAACCGGTGTGACGTCATAATTATGTAATAATTATTAAATTAATTTTTTATATAAAAAAAATTCATAAATACATAAATATTTTTTTAGAGAAAATTCAATAATACTAATAAAACCAAACAAGAAATTTATCTTATTATTTAATAAAAATCCAACTCCATTAAAATTGTTAACATTCAAACATTCAAGCATATTTACAATGAGTACATAATATATATATATATATATTATATATATTCAAATACGCGAATAATACAACTCCATTATACAAAATAAATTACAACAAATCAAATTATTGCATATAATAAAAAGACTCCATATAATAAATTACAACAAAATAAATTACAACAACTCCACATAATAAAAATAAAAATTACAAAAATAGAAACCAAAAACTAAAAAATAACAGAAAAAGAAAAAAAATATCACGTTATTTCCAAATTCCAAGGTTGTTGATTTCTTCTCTCTCTCTCTCTTTTCTCCTCTTTCTCTCTCTCTCTTTTCTCCTTTTCAATCCCTCCCATTTTTCTGAAAACACATCAGGCTCTCTCTCTCTGTCTTCCAGAATTTCTCTCTCTCTCTCTCTCTTTTCTCCTCTTTCTCTCTCTCTTTTTTCTCCTTTTCAATCCCTCCCATTTTTCTGCAAACCGAGCAGCAGCCTGTTGTGTTCTTCTGTTATCCACTATTCTCTCTTTTCCAGAATTCTCCTCTCTCTCTCTCTCTCTCTCTCTCTCTCTTTTCTCCTCTTTCTCTCTCTCGTTTTTCTCCTTCTTTTCAATCCTCCCATTTTTCCGAAAACCGACCTGCAGCCTGCTGTGTTCTTCTGTTATTCACTGTTCACGCCTTCACAGGTTCAGTCAACTGTTAGCCTTTTAGGTTTAAATCCCACACAAAAAAAAAAAAAAAAAATTCTTGGCCCGCCGAACCGGGTCGCGAACCAGTCCCGGTTCAACCGGTTTTTGACCGGTTTTTACCGGTTCCCGGCGGGCCGAGCCAAGGCCGGTTTTCTAGGGTGTTTCGGACCGGACCAGCCACCGGTCACCGGTCGAACCGGTCGGACCGGCCGGTCCGGTCCGGTTTTGAAAACATTGGATATCAATAATTAACCTTCTCTTTTTTAATGTTTTGCCTTATTGAAATTTAGGCCAGTTAATAGATAATATTTAATGGGCTTCTTGCGGCAAAGCTTATTTTTCAAGTTGACAGAATTAAGACATGCGATCATAATTTTCATATGTCCGATCGAACTTTGTATTTTGTTATGTCGTATTTCGGTTTTTGTATCTCTACAATTACTACAATAGTGGCTTCACAATCTCTTATTTCACAATACATATTTATTTTATATGCATAAAATTATTTTCTTAATTATAAATAAGGGTGGGCGTTCGGGTCGGGTTACCTGATACCCGACCCAACCCAACTAATGCAATTTAATTAAATTAATGGAGTATATATACATATATGCATTGTATAGAATAATAAAAATATTTTATTTTTATTTTATCTAAATAATTGAGATATTCAATAACACCATATTGTTTTATCTAGTCATGAATATTATATCCACTTATGTGGAGCTAAAATATTTAATTGTCTAATTAAGATAAAATGCTAGCAATTAAATGTAGAGTTGTTATTTGGTTGCTGCTATTTAATTTTTTTTTTCTAAATACGACATACAATTAATATTTCTAAAACTATTCTTACAATATGCCATGCATTTGTTATTTCATTTAAATTAATAGTAGCAAATTGATACTACTTACTTTTCTTCCATAGTTTCTAAATTAAAAAATATATTAATATTTCAAATAATTATATAAAAATTATCACTCTATTTTTGCCTACTTGAGGGTCCACAAGAACTATAAGCCTAGATTTAATTTATTTTATATATTAATTGTGAAAAAAGTTGTTTCATCAAACAAAATAATCACTGAAAAAAAACAAGGGTTTCTGGTACCCGAAAAAAGTTCGGGTTCAATTCGGGAAATTTTTTTGGGTACCCGACCCGATTAACCTGAAACCGACAAAAACCCGACCTGCGCCCACCCCTAATTATACATATGGACTTGACCTGAAATTGTCACATTTTGTGTATAGATATGTATTGAACTTAGAGATAAAATACGATTTTGAAGAAAGGATTCGAGGTGCAACAAATTGAGCACGACAGATTGATAATTGTATCACAAGCGAAATCAAGACTCATCTCGTAGTTTAGTGGTGATATATACGCTAAAAAAAAAGGAAAAAAATTATTGCTTGTGTTAATTGTTTAGGTGTGTGACATTATTCATGAGTAGAGGGAATCTAATTATAAGATAATCGCTGCCGCTTCTTTCCTTATTTATTGAATTAAAATTAAATAACATAAAATAAACAATATTGGATCAACTATATATATATATATGTGTGATGCAGCAAAAAAAATTCAATTACCTAGCCCAGATATGGACATTGCTGTTCTACATAGGATATTAGAATCTCTCTCTCTCTCTCTCTCTCTCTCTCTCTCTCTCTATATATATATATATATATATATATATATATGTGTGTGTGTGTGTATGTATGTGTGTGTGTTGAAAAGACATCGTAAGTTGTTAAGAAACATCAGATCTAGGTATAGCTGTTGGTCCTATCAAAATACGGTACCATGTGATAATTACGAGAATATCATGTATAATAAGACTGGGAGTCAGAATGCGGGTTTTTTTTTTAAAATTTGACCTAATATAATTTTTTGTTTAATATTTTAACATAAAAATAAAATACATTTAAAAAATAATACAAGTTGTAATTGAGAATGTCGATTCATATTAAAAAAATATTTTTTAAAATAAAAGAAATGAAAATTGTATAGGAGTTGACATCCATGAAAATCTAAATTTTTTTAAAAAAATAAATATAAATTGGGGGGGGGGGGGAACCACCCCCTCCTAATTCCGTCCCTGACCAAATGTATCTTTATTCAGCAAATACATTGAATGGGAAAATATATATCAAACACGTTAATTGATATAATTAAAATAACATTTTAAATGATAAGCCCCCAACCAATTGGAGTAGAATTTTCCATAAATATTATGTTACGTAACAAATTATTATTCTTTATGAATATCTCAAGTTGGCTATAACAAAGTATATAGTGTCACGCCGTGTTGATGAGGAATAATTTCAATGGTATGTTGAAAATTCTATAACCTCAAATCCCTATGAATATGACTCTTTTTCTAATATGATATTAATTTTTTTAATGATACAGTTGATTGATTATAATAAATAAAAATGCTACAGTGCCTCATATACTTACCATAATTAATTAGTAATTGATGGGGTTGATCAGGGCTACGTGTGAGCTCTTTTATTAGTAATGTCTATCTGATCAACTCCTCATCATGATAGATGCCTAAATCTTCTTTTCGAAGAGATAAGAAGAAGAAGAGGGAAATGCGATGGTGAGATCAAGATTTAGCCCGTGATCACTTGAATTACTCACTGCATCATCATCACCATCATCATCATCATCGTCTCTATTATGGGAACTGCAGGTGGCAGTGCCCGAGGCCCCATCATCATCTGAGAGATTCTTGGATATGGTTTTCCCCGAGTGATGAGAAAATTTGGTATCATCAATGTCGGCAGAGAGATGATCATTAATATTGTTAGAAGATGACATCGTTAGGGTTTGGTGGACGCGATGGTTATTGGGATCGATCCCCATTTTGATGAGCTTTCTTTTGAGGTGTGAGTCCCAATAGTTCTTGACTTGGTTGTCCGTCCGCCCCGGCAGCCGTCCCGCTATCAGCGACCACCTAACGGTACATATTAAACAAAACCATGGATCAAGATTTGTCCCACATTACACACACACACACACACACACACATATATATATATATATATATAATTGTAGAGATGGTCTCGTGTGTGTGTGTTGGCCAAAGTTGAAGTGAATTCAAAGGCTTATAAGTTATAATATACCGATTGCCGAGGAGTGCATGGAGCTTGATTATGAGGTCGTCTTCGGCTGGGCAAAAGTTGGCTCGCTTAATGTCTGGCCTCAGGTGCTTCATCCATCTCAGCCTGCAGCTCTTCCCACACCGCCGCTGCAACCCTATTATTTCATTACCAAACAACATCTTAATTCTTACGCTCACACTCACCGAATCTTGTCCAGAGAACACACACACACACACACACACACACATATATATACATATACATATACATAAATATATATATATATATATAATATCCAGGGTTTGGGGCAAAAGAAAACCGGCAGCCTGGGGCAGGGTGCTCCAGTGGCCTTCGCCATGGATCTTGATATAATTAACCAACTTGTCATCTTCTTGCTTCGTCCAAGCGGCCCCTTTTGCAGTAGCCTTATCTTTTTTCTCATGGCAATTAGATTTCTTCATCCTGAAAAAAGCCAAAGTAAAGAGGAGACTAGGGTAAACAACGAGCAAGAAAGGGTGCAGTGAGAGATAAAGAGAGGGAGAGCTATTATTAATATTAATATATATATATATATATATATATATATATATATATATATATATAACAGGGCAGGTGGGAGAAAAATATGGTTTGACTTGGACTGGTGGTTCATCCACACCACCACCCTAGCTACGATCAAAAAGTTATTCACCCTATATATATATACACACACATATATATATTGATATTAAGCAAGGTAAAGAAGGTACAAAAGAATGATATATTACTTAACGGGAAAGTTTAGTCCAAGCCCTATTTGATCGCACAAATACTTATTAGTACAACACGAGATTTTTTATTGCACATCATATTTTATTTTCTATTTTAACATATGGATATATATTAAGTATAAAAATTTCAAGTCAAATATATAACTAAAAAAGTAATTTTATACATGTAATATGAATGTAAATTATAAAATAAAAGATAAAATAATATCTTGGAATAGATGATTATATCTGAATTAGTATATCGAATTGTATTATACTTGCAATATAATTGATGTGTATCAATAATTAGAAGAATTAGTATTTTAATTGTCACAATTACTAACTAATAACAACCCAAACCCATACTAAAAACTTTATGACAAAAAAAATTATCACTATGATTTTGTGATAAGGTTTTTCTTACCATCAAGTTATCACAATATATTGGTATGTCACTAATTACAAATGGTGACTACTGACAACTCAAACATAACTATTGATCTTATGAAAAAATTTCTTTGTGACAAAATCAATTTTCTTGTCACTAAACACATATAATTGATGAATGATTTTCATGTCACCACTTAATATACCGTTGTTAATTTTCTTTTTTTCTTTGACATTAATTTGAAGTCCTTAAAACCTTTCCCCCACCCCCCGCCCCCCCAACCCCAATTCCTTTTTCTTTTCCATTTGCCTTGTTTCTATTTTCAGCGAAAAATAATGTTGATCAAGCTCAGGAAAGTATCACAAAGCACCTGATAAAAATCAAGAAAATGAGATAGATTTTTTCCCCCCTCAATGTGTTTGACAAAGGAAAAAAAAATAAGCAAAAAAAAAGGAAAAAAATTGAATGGATTTTGATTTTTCCCATATTTGTTTGGATGAATGGAAATTGATATAAAGACAATAATAAAAAAAAGCAGTATTTTTTTCCTTTCATTTTCCACCCAATTTTAGGAAGAAAATAATTTGATAGGCCCCATGTCAAATTTTCGAATCCTTTCACTTTTCCACTCGTAGCCAAATTTTCTTATTCTCATCATTTCAAATAATTAGTGGTAATGATCTGATTGAATACATGAATTAATGGTTTTATTAATGTTTCAAACAATTTGTAAATTCTTGTGATTACTATCTTTGTCTTGTTTCCTTTCCTTAAGAAGAGACAATTATACCCACCTCCCCTTAATTTAGATGCAATCATAAATAACTATCTCTGGTTTCAAAATTTACGAACAGCCCCCAACATTTGTTGTCGTTTAACAAAATAAAAAATCTAGCATTTTAATAACTTCAAAATTAATTACTAATAACTTTTCCGCATCATAATAGTCAACCCAGCCACTAATACGATTCACCAAACCCGATAGAAGCCCTCAATTAATTTTGTGATTCCACCAACTTTTGCAAAATAATTTTATTTTACACCACAACAACCACTACTAACTACTACCATATAATTCGACACCATTACAACTTTTTTCTTTCCAAATTGGCTTCATATATAGCTTTTACATCTTGAATTTGTTAAAATCGTGTGAATTTCATCTCAAAATACCATTGAAACCATAAAAAATACAACTTGTAATTACGTCTCACCTTGATAAAAGATGAATTTAATTTGTTAAACTTATACATACCTTACGGGTTATTTGTAATTTTATTTAAACTTAGAAAAGATGAGTTTAATTAATGTCCCTAGAAAAAAGTGAAGACCATGAAAGGAATTATGAAGAAGAAAATCATAAGGAAAATGGAAATAACAACCAACTTTTAGCATTTGACGAAATGGTTTGACTCAAATAAAGACCGTGCCTGCCAAATTCAAATGCCTCGTAGGAGGTCTTTTGTGTAAATGAAATATTTCAGAGGAGCTAGACGCAAATAACCTATAGTTTGAGTTATTACGTAGATAGACTAGGATGTGTAGGTACTTTCATGAATCAAATTTTGTCTTCAGATAGTTACATATGAGATCGATATAAAGAATACTTGTCGAGCACGTTTTTAAACGATCCAAAACAATTTCGGGAGAAAAGACAAAGAAAGAAACAAAAATAGTACATAAACATGCAATATATATGTTCGTGGTCCTAAGAAAAACACAAGCTATGTGCTTCATGAAGCACGCATGTGTTGGGAACTTATAAATTGCCTTACCTAACAATTTATGTTAGTTAACTTGATTTATGATCAATTCAACTTAGCAACGTAACTCATAACCACATATTGAAGATCAAATCCTAATGTCTTATATATGCCTTCTTCTTTTTTTCTAAATTTATGAACCCCCATCTTACATTCATCGCAGATTCAGTAAATTTCATAAGAAAATATAATTTTATGACAAATTTTGCTTATTACAAATTTGTTGGTAAATATATATCAATAATTGTTATTTTAGTTTTATTTCAATAAAATTCTATTACAAATTTACCACGCAAATATATTTTATATCAAACGAAATCTATACATCCCAAACTTTTCATTAAAAAGAGATGGAGTACTCTAAATACCTTATTAAGTATTTCAATACAACGGCACCATACCCTCAATATCAAAATGCTTGTATAGCAAAATAGATCAAAGAAGTTGATACACCTGCAAACAAATCGATCATGAATTCGAGTTCCAAAGAGCACAGTTGGGAAATCAACAAAGTCCTCTTTTCAAAAAGCCAAGAATTAAAAAAAAAATAATTAACGAGTACTAAAATTCTGATGTGATTTCAGACCAACCACAGACCAAAGAATGCCCTAAACCCCTCAATACAATGTCTTTAACAGGGAGGGGTACTCGTAAATTAAAAAATTCAAATATTCATCTGATTTTATTCTCAACTTGGGGGCTGGGGCTACCTAAATTCCTTAAATAGGACAAACTCCCACAAAATAGGTCCCGGAAATTCTGATACAAGGTAGTTCCCAATACAAAAAACGATTTGTAATAATTGAGGACGTGTATGTGTATCAAATTAGTCTTAAATTTTCACTTATGTAAAAGTATGTACAACACAAAAATTCTCACCCGAACTACGTCTGATCGAATCTAATAAATTAAACTAATATATTGAGTACACACGATGCATGCACAAAATAAAAACGAAAATAAAATATAATTTAATAAAATGATTAAATTTAAAATGAAGATTTTATTGAATTTTCTATAGAAATGTGTGTATGCATATTAACTATTTTTATTACCAATACTAGCTTTTCAATTTATATTTTGAGTAAATTTATGATAAGCGAATAATTAAAATTAAAGTAAGATTAATTTTTATGATTAAAAAAATAAGTAAAAAGTAAGTAAAAGAAAATTTTACAAAACACTAAAGATCCCAGTGTGTATATATATGTAAGGCAAGCTTTTCACCTTTATAATTTCCTAGTTTAGTATGTTGTGGTCATCAACATATGAGAATATTGCGGGTCGATGTAATTTAGGATTTTTTTGTTCTAAGATTTTAGGAGAAAAGAAAAATATTAAGGAAAGGAAAAGAAGCTACAAGAATTTTAAAATTCTTTATTTTGTTTGGTTGCTAAAGAAAACAATAAGGAAAATGATTTTTTTAGAGAATTGTCTTTCATTTTGTTTGGTTATTATTGTAAATTAAAGGAAAATATAAAAACACACCAAAAAAAAATAATCCAAACAATCAATTATTATATATAAAAAAAATTGTATGAAATATATCAAACCAATCAATTAGTTTGAGTAATAAAAATGAGATTAGAGCTTGAAAAGTGAAAGAGTGCTAGAGAGAATAACATAGCTTTTCCTTTATTTTTCTCACCTAATTGGAAGGAAAATTATTTTTTTTCCTAAATTTATATTATATTTTCTTTCAATTTTCCTTTCCTTACCTTTTCATTTCTTTTTCCCTAGTAACCAAACACTGAAAAATACTTTTTCTTCCTATTTTCTTTTCCTTTCTCACCTAAAATCCTAGAACCAAACATAATGTTAATGATCCTGAAAAGAAAGAAAAAGAAACTCTATTAGGTTTTTCCACCAGATTTCACGTATTTTCCAGTAGTGAAAGGGGATGTGAGAAAGGCGAGAGAATATGAAAGGAAAATTAAAAATATGTTGGAGGAATGAGAGAGAGAATAATAACTAAAGATTTTATACTTATATTTATTCTAGCAAAGGCATTTTAGAGAATTCAAAATTAAACACAACAAATAAAATGTTAAAGGGTTCTCACTTAATATATAACATAAATAACAAGTATATTACATTTGTGATTTGTTAGTGATGAACACACGCTCTAAATTATATACTCATCACACGACAAGTGTATTACAATCGACGCGTTATTAACCCTAATCTAGAGAGTGTTTGGCTAAGCTCATAAGATATTCTTAAAAGATCTTATAAGATGTTTGATAGCTATAAACTCCTCAAAAAAAGTTCTTAGGAACCTATGAGTTCCAAAAAAAAAAAAAGAAAAGAAAAGAAAAGAAAAGAAAAACTCCCCCAACTTATTTTTAAAACAATTTATAAACTATCTAACTCTAAATAACAAAATGACATGAAAATCTTTACTTTTTTTAATTTTCACATTTCTACTATTTTAAAAAAATACTTATTTACACAAAATTAATTTTTACTTCATTATTTTTTGTCATCATTACCCTTGAAAAAATTGTAAGATATCATTTTTTACTAAACACAACTACAATTTATAAATTCCTAGAACATCTTATAAGATGCACGAACTTATAAGTGTTTTTCAAATAAATTTAGCCAAACAGCCTCCTCCGGTACCAACAATCACACTAATTAGTTCACCCACTTTCTGGTGGTGCATGCTTCAACCCCCAATCATGCACTTGCACCGACAAAACCGAATAGAGTTTCTTCTTCTTTCTCTTTCGGATCATTAAAACGACCCACAATATTCTCATATGCTGATGACCACAACATGCTAAACTGGGAAATTATAAAGGTGAAAAGCTTGCCTTGCATATATGCACTGTTTCATGTTTCATGTCAAATGATAAAGATGTGACAACGACTAGACATACGACACGCCTCATGAGCATTAATCGATAACCATGCGATTCTAAGAATGGTGGTTGTGAGTTGGGACTCAAAACCTTTCGTTTCACCAAGCAAAAAATTCTGATACGCTACCAAGATTGCTCACATCAGCTCATACCCGAGTCATGACCGCATATATCTACCAAGATTACTTCACATTAACACATTTCTTGCGTGAACCGGGTTGTTTGGGCCCGTCAAGATCATGCAGCATCTCGTAAAATGTAGCATAACCTCTAATCATTCAGTGCATAAGTGAAATCCAACACCTAATCCACACAATGATATTTTCCCGATTTTTGTCTATGTTGCACCTCGTATGCTATATCAGATGATGGGACAAAATGGCGAGTTATAAAAAAGCGATGTCATAACTTTATTGAGGAGGATTGAAAGAAAAGAATGAAATTGAATTGAATGGACACACGACAAGCTACCTAACCACCCAGTGGTTGTAGCAGGTGCGGCCTTCCAACAAGTGCTTCGGTTAATTTCACTTTTGACCGATGAGGAGGCATATAACACATTCAGCCTGTCTCAAACATGAGACAAATACATTAGAAACTGTAACTATACACTATTTGCACATCCTAATGCGGCTCCTCATCTCTAAGTTTACTCTTATCAACTACGATAAGAAGAAACCGGTGAACCACAGATGCATGAAGCTTGGTCCAGATAAACAACATTGTACATCAATTTTAGCCATATGTTTCACATGATGTCGTATTAAAGGCAAATCAAGAACTGCTAGATTATTTACATAAGCCTTCACCTTTTTCATACATATTGCACTACTAGAAAAATAATTTTTTGCGGTGCACACTTTTTAGAAAGCGTCTCAATAATATTTTTATTGTGATGCTTTACAAAAATACATCTCATTAGACCTAATTTATTTTAAAATTTATCTGGTAAGTGAATATAATGAGACACTTTTCCATATATAGTGTCACTATATCCTGTATATTGTGACGATTATTATAAAGCGTCTCAATAATTTTTTTCTTTCTTTTTTTTTTGGTGTTGTGTGTGTGTGTGTGTGTGTGTGTGTGTGTGTGTGTGAGAGAGAGAGAGAGAGAGAGAGAGAGAGAGAGAGAAGAGCTTGGTGGTTAGCGCTAAAACATTCCTAAATTTAACACTCAAGAATTTCACGGTTGGCGCTAAAACATCCCAAGTTTTATTGGTGGAAAGAGGAAAAGGCAAGAGATAGAATCCCTACCTAACACAGAGAACGTGACTTCACAACCTCCGACGGCAGTCAAAGAATTAGTCTAGCGGGATTTTACAATTTCGCATCTCTGACGGCTTCTCTTTTTGGCGTGGAAGGTTTGTGGACGGTGGGGCTTCTCTTTCTGGTGAGGAACGCAAGGTAACTTAGAGATTTTAAGTTCATGAACAAATTTCTAATTGATGATTTATTGTAATTCTTAAGATTCTCTTTTCGTTGCCTTCACAAAAGCACCATGTTTTGTGAAATATGTGACTGTTTGTTTCATCTTATCACTTGTGCTTGCCAAGTTATTCATTGATCTTTGTTTTTCTTTTCAATTGCTTGGAGATTGGGTTTCAATTTCTTGGGATATTAATGCTTATGTCTATTGGATATTTAGATTTGATGTCATGCTATTGTATTGTTTCATTTCACTGTGCAAAAGGTGCTTTTGATTCATGAATTTGAGATTCTGAAATAGTGAATTTTAGTTTTTCTGTATATTGATATAGATGCAATATGATTTATATTTTTTTGTATATTAAAAATTCTATGTTACTTTCTTCATCACTTTCCCCTTCTCTTTTAATTTATGATGTCAAACACAGCAAAAACCGAGGAAAAAGGTTGATCTTATATATATATATATATATATAACTAATCTCGTACTAAAACTAAATATAGTTGCTTGTAGTCTTGTTTATCCACCGTTGCTTGCTGCTGGGCTAGCTTGTCTTTTGGTGATGATCCTTGTGTTAACTACGAGTTTGTTATCTCATACATTACTGCCTCATCTCTCGGACCTAATGGTATTCTGCAACAGGTAAGCTTTTGTAAACCACGTCCGTTTTTTATTTATTTCATTTGCATTACTTGTCTAATTTTTGGTGTTAAAATTTTATTTTTCCTCTTTTGGTGACGTGGGTCGGTTTAAGATTTACTTATTTTTAATGGGTTAGCTTTAGATTTCTAAGTATTTGAGTCTTGGGATTCACATCCAGAAATGTGGAGTGAGAATTTGAAATTTATTGGTAAATGTAGTTTGAAATTTACCCTTTATGTTCTTTTATCCAAGTTTAATTGGATGGAGTAACTGAGTTCGAATTAGTGTTAAAAGGGTTCAAGATTATTGAACTAAAATGATGCATATTGCACTTGATTATTATAACTGGCAAATTTCTAGGTCCCACTGTCAATGTGACCACTAACAACAATGTTTTTTTCACTGTGGGAAACAAATAGATGTAAACCTCGTAATCCATTGGATGGATTAGTATTCTTTCAAATTTATTTAAAATTGTGAAAATGCTAATAAATATTAATCATGCTCTTTTGAGTCGGGTTTGGTATGCAACAGAGGAGGATTTCTTGGCAAGATAAGCTTCTCGGCACTAATTGCCCCTTCCCACTATAGTGGAATTGGACTATAACTTTCAGGTTAAGGATCAAATTGGGAGCTTTGGCGTCCCGTCCCTCAAGTTTTACAAGGCATCTGGAGGCGTTTTACAAACTGAACCACACGGTAAATGCGAAACTTTTGAAGTTCATCAAGTTTATGTCTTCAAACTTATGAATGAGAGTTGGTTTTATTTGTGTTCAAACATATGAAGTTTGTCTTTAAAGTTACACGCTTGTCTTGCTATGTAGGTTGCTCCAGTGGAAGAAGAATAGCAAGGAAACTGTTGCTCATAATTAAATCTATATTTTGGACATTGTGTTAGCTTTTAATTTGCGACACTTATTGCTTTCTTTTTTTTTAACAACTTTAAAAAGTTGTTTTGACATTGTTTATTTCCTTTAGTTGGAGTTTTTATGGATGTATGTGAAGTTTTTCTTGTTTCGAAATGCCTCTAAGTTGTAATTATCTACCATTTTGAAAATCAATAATGGAGGATTTTCTATTGTCTATTTTTTATTCTTTGTTGCTCTGGTTTGTTTCTCTATTTTATTATTTTCAACTGCGAATCAGAAATTTAAATTGAAAAATATGACAGTAGAATGTAACAAGTTTTTGAGACGCTCATAGATGCCTTATTATAATAATTGTAAAGCCGCTTAGATGCGTAATAATAACAATCTTTTGAGACGTTTATAGGTATCATATGGTTATGTAAAATGTAGCACTAAAAAGCGTCACAAAACTTTAATTTAGGTGATAATATTGAGCGTCATTATATTCACAAATGTTTCGCTTAGAAGCGTCACAACAAGATATTGCCACGCCCACTCATGTGAAGCTTTTATCAGGCGTCACAAAAAAGAAAGTGTCACAATAGCAGGTTCTTGCGAAGAATTCAGGCGTCACAAAAGAGAATTTTTCTAGTAGTGTTGCATTCATGATCACCAAACAAACTATAGCAAACTAACACATTTACGAAAACAGATAAACATATACCAGCAGCATTGTTCGGAGACTTCTGATTTTTCTTACACAAAGAAAAGAAAAGGATTTAGCAAATGTAGAGAGAAACGATAAGTCTTCTCCCAAGGAAATAGAAGCACAAAAATTATAGGTATATTTATGGTCACACTCTTGCTATGCATTACCTTAACTTTCTTGTCTGGAGTTGGTCACCTGGTTATGAAAAATCTAAGAGACTTTGGCCATCATAAGCCCCACCGTGGGCATAAAGGTTGGTTCAACTGCAATAACATCAACCAAATCATACCTCATATCATCAGTAGAAGATGCCAATAAGTTAATGTAAGGGTCTCCCAGGGCAAGTTCTTTATGACACGAGCAAACAACTACAGCAATGTAGGACATGTGCAGCAAGAGACTTACACTGATAAAATCACAAAATCAACCAGGCAAATCTCCTCATTGAAAAGAGATCCTGATAACATACTTAAAATTATTCTCACCTCGTATAATCCACTGCCATAAGGAAGATTATTTTCCAAGTGCTTCAATTTCTTATTTACTGTTACTATTAACCAATCAACCTTCTCCTATGAGGTTCTGCCTGCATGCAAACCACCAAAGACACACCCAACAAGGTTCTAATGAAAGAGAGGATACCTACACCACAAGTCCAATTTTAAATAAATTCCATAACATCTATTACAGTTTCTTTATCCTCCTTCCTCTAAAAACAACTCAAAGACTGGTCCAATCCATTTGTCAGCAAGATAGATTTTTAAGCATTGACGACTTTGCAGGGTTTTTTCAGCTGCATCTTGAGCACTGGGATGATATTCAGAAGGAAAACTCACTAAGAGTTAGCTTGCCCTATTCAAACCAATAAACTCCCTCTTTATATCCATAGCTAAAGTCCTTCACAGGGGATACCCTGTGCTCCTCCGCACACAAAGATAATGCAGAACTCTCCCACATAAATCTCTTCAACTAAGATCCTAAAGTAGAGATAACACAGATGAGGTACAGAAATCATGGAACGGTCCAACCTTGACCAAGTGTTATATCAAAATAAGGAAAGCTATGAGAATCAAGTTCGAGTAAAGAAAATTCATTCGCCAAAGTCAAATAGCAACTATTTACAACAATGCCAATAGTACATAGACAATATAAACATTCCGACGAAACCAATTTAGCCTTGAATCTCAATATCTAGTTCTGATAATGTGTAATAAAGGGCTTAGAGTACACTCTACAAAAATTCAGAGGGCAAGGTGGCATCAGGCTTCCCACCATCACCCAAGCCTCCTGGATGCTGCAAATTTTGCAAAACCTGTGGAGGCAGGGTCCCCATCCCCCCGCCCATACCATCATTAGTCGACCCGAAAAACTGGCAGACGAGCCGAGCCACCACCCCCAGAATCTGCAATTGGTTCTGGCAAGCATCAGCATGCATTTGCATCATCTGCTTCTCATGCTCAATCTGCATTTCAACTATTCTCTCCCTCCACTCCATCTCTTCTTCCTCCCACTTCTCCTCCAGCTTCTTCCTCTGCCTCCTCTCCTCGTCAAGCTCCCTCTCTAACCGCACACGTTTCTCAAACTCCCTCTTCGCCCAATTCATCTGCATTTCTTCCAACTTCATTTCTTTTTCATAAATCCCGTCTTCCCTCTCTTTCAATTGCTTCTCCATCCTCATTTCCCTCTCTTTTCTCACATTATCATTCTCCATCGCATCCATCTCTCTGCTCCACTCTCTTTCCCTCCTTTTGTCTTCTCTCCTCATGATCACATCCCTCAACTCCAACACTTTAGCACCCACAATCCTGAATCTCTTCCCTTTAAACACTTTTTTCAATTTCTTCCCACCATTGAAACTCGATTCCTCGTTGCCCTCTTTTGCTCCTCCCTCACCTCCATCACTCGCCCCCAAATCGCACCCCTCACCCCCTTCCTCTTCCTCTTCCTCATCCACTTCTTCCTCATCCTCCATCTCCTCACTATCCATCCCATACTCCAAACCCATCACACCCCCATCCCCCAAAATATCCGAAATGCTCTCCTCCCCAAACTTCTTGCTACCCATCTGCCCGCTAACGTTGTTACTACTATCCTTAACACCATCGGACAACTCGATGTCCCCAAACACCTCCTTGTACTTCAAGAAATTCTCCCAGTGGATTTCCCCGTCGCCCCAGTTGAACTCATTGTTGGAAATTCTGATCTTCTGCTTGACACCCAGATACTGGTGGCGCATATTCTGCACCTTGATGGACACGTCGCGCCAAGACCACTTGAAGGGAAAGGTGATTGGGTCCTGAAGATGGTACAGCGAGTTCACGTGGTCGGCGATGGGCTTGAACTTCTTCTCCCGGGTCTTGAGCTTCGCTAGCGTGCCGGAGTTGAGGAGTTCGGCGTATTTGGAGAGTAGAGTCTGCTCTTCGAGCTCGGACCACTTCTTGCGCTTCATAATCGTGTTGTGGACAGATTTGTTGATGAGAAATTGAGAATTGAGGGGATTTGGAAGATGGAAGTGAGAGGGTGTCGCAAGAATTTGGGCGATTCGAAGAGCGAGAAAGAAGTTTGGGGAAGTGTGTGGTGTTCCGACAAAACAATTGTTGGTCCATTCTTCGTCCTCGCTATTCTTACCCCTTTTACCTGTTTCAATCCTATTTCTGTTTTTTTTTTTTTTTTTTGGCTTAATTATATTTTTAATCTTGTAAGTGAGATCTGTTTTCAAATTTTATCCTATAAATTTAATGATTATATATTTAATTTTGTATATTAGTTCAATTTGATACATTTAATTTTAAATTTACACATTTGGTCCTAAATTTTTAAATATAATTCCTGTTCTTGGGAGATCAAATATATCAATTTAGGGCTAAATGTATCAAATGAACTAATATACATGACCAAATGTGTCAACTCAGGATCAAATATATCAAATTGAACCTAATATACAGAATCAAATATACAACAATCAAACTTACAGATCGAAATTTAAAAATAAAATTTCATTTACAAAATCAAAAGTGTAATTAAGTCTTTTTTGTGTGTGGAAGAATAGCCTTTTTCAATAGTAATCTTTGGATTAATGTCACCAATGGTCATTGAAGTTTAAATTAAAATCACTTTGGTATTTAAAATTTAAATCATCACATTTTTGTCCTGTATTTTATAAATAAATAGCACTTTGGTCCTTTCGTTAAATTTTTTGATTAAATTTCATTGAAAAGCTCTTATTTAAAGAACATTTTTCACTTTTTTTTAATTATTTCAAAAATATAAGTTTGATTGGTGAAAATTGACGAAAAATATCTTTAATATGAATATAGGAGTGTTTTTTGATAAATTTTGCTAAAAGTTTCATCATAATGATTAAAATGTTATTTATTTATAATATAGAGGATCAAAATGCATTCTAACTCTAAACATTAGGGACTATAAGTGAGATTAACTCTTAATCTTTTCAAAGTTCTTATTCAAAACCTAAGGCCCTGTTTATTTTATTTCTATATTATTTCTCAATATCTTTTTAATTAAATGAATACCTTGAATTACGAAACAGGAAGAACGAAACAGGAAAAAGTTACTTACGTTGCCACTTGTTATTCAAACACACAATTAAAAACATAGCAATTAACTTATATGAATATAAGTTTCTTCCTTCATAAATTGCTTAGTTTCTATTGTAGATATCCGTGTTTTGAAAATCAAACCAATTAGTTCGATCAGTTCAATTAGTGACCAGTGGCCATTTCGATCCGATTGATACCAAAAAATCGCCCACCGGTCCAAATCCTTTGAATCGATAAAAACTAGGTCAAATTAGTGCCTGTTCGGCCAGTGAACCATCGGTCCAATTTTTAATTCCCCCACCCCAAAACAAGAGAGGTTCTTCTTATTTGATTGAAATATGGGATAAAATGAGTATAAATGTAGGGGATTTGAGGAATTCACTTACTCACAAATGAATCTCCTACCATCCTACCACCCATTGATTCTTCCTCCTCTCAGATCGCTGCCTCAAAGCACCCTTTTTCTTGCTTGAACTCAACAACTTTTTTGAACTCCCAGGTGATAAGAATTTCATTGTCCAAATTTTGACATGGAGTTATAATATCAAATAAATAAGAAAGAGAGAGAGAGAGAGAGAGAGAACGACGATGTAAAAGAAAAGTACCTGCTTTCTCGTGAAGTTTTGTTTCCTAAACCTCTTTCATGCACTTTCTCTTCTTTCAAAATGTTGTTGGTTATTTTTATTGACCTTGGCACACCATCTTAAGAAACAACCCACTTTATCATTAATCTATCCAAAAAAAAAAACCCCCACTCTATCAGTACACCGAACACTTTCTTATTCATTATTTTACAGGAAAGTTTTTATCTTTTAATTTTGGCCTTTTTTTGGTTATTTGGTTTTCTGAAAACAAAAATATATATTTTCTAATTTTTCGATAGTATTGAATTTTTTATTTCAATAAATATTTAAATTAATATAATTATTATATTTATGATGTCACACTGGTCGAACCGGTGGTCGGACTGATCAAACCGGTTGAACCGATAACTAGTAAAGTTGTCGGTTCTATGTGCGGTCCGATTTTCAAAATATTGGCCGATGTTCTTTTTTGGGCAAAAAATGTAAATATTGAGTGAAAATGAATAAATAAATAGAGAAAAATAAATTACTTTTTTTTATAATTAAGGAAAATAAATTACTTCTTCTTTAAAATAAGTCAAACAATTATTATTTCTTTCCAAAAGTCTAATCAAATCCATTTACTACAACGTTCTCGTTGCAAGACATATTTATTAAGAAACTAATGATAAGTACCGAAATTGCAATAGAATTTTACAATAGTAAATTCTAACATTATGTTTGATTCTAGAATTTTATGGGGAAAGGAAAAGAAAATATAAAGAAAAAGTGTTTTTCAACTAAGGAAAGACAAAAAATGGTAAGGAAAGACAAAAATAGAAAGAAAATATAAAATAAATTAAGAAAAAGTATTTTTTTTCAAATTAGGTGAGGAAAATAATGAAAAAATTATGTTACTCTCTATAGCACTCTCTCACTTTTCAAGCTCTCATCTTACTTTTTGTTGCTCAAATTAATTGATTGGTTGGATATATTTCATGTAAATTTTTTTTTATGCAATTAATTAATTGTTTGGATTTTTTTTGTGTGTTTTTATATTTTCCTTTAATTTATAATAATAACAAAATAAAATGGAAGACAATTCCCTAGAAAAAATTATTTTCTTTAACAACCAAATAAAAGAGAAAATTTAAAATTATTGTAGTTTTTTTTCCTTTCCTTCCTAAAATCTTGGAACCAAACAAAGCCTAAATGTCTCGAACTAATATTTCGTTTTTCCCAGCATCAAATGATATAAATTCCACATTTTTTTTATAATCATTCGAGATACTACAAAGGGTTTAAATTCAAAACTTCAAAAGTATTAAGTTCAAACATTCACCGTTCAACTACAAGCGTAACAACAATATTAATTCACATTTGAATTTATCTAGCATTGCCTTAATTAATAAAATACGAATTATATTTATATAAATATATGATGCGCATAGGAATATTCTTATACAATATTTACAAGCTCTAATGAAGTTAAGAAAAACACATTTTTTTTCCCTTTTCTTTTACTTTTTTAGTCCAGATTTATTTTTTCATGAATAAATATAAAGAAATCTCAGTTCCTATTGTAAACCCTAAATTCACTAAGCGCAGACTTTCAGTTATCATCCGCACTTCTCAGAAGCCATGGCGCAAAAATCAAAGCCAAATCCCATTTTTCCTGTATGAGTGACGCAAATGCCCTTTATTACCATTTCTCCGGTCAACCACGCAACCGCCCAATCCACTCATTGGATTCCCCCAATTAATAATTATTAATTCCATTGCTGAAATCGACGCAAACACGTAATCACATTATTACTTGAACTTGGTTTATGTTAAAGTCTGCAATTGTAGGGAGTGGACTTCTATCGAAACTCATTTTCAGGTGGGTTTTTTCGCTCTCTCTAAAATGCGTGATTTGGGTTTAGTTGTTTACCTATCTGTTTGTGGGTTTTGAACGAAAATCTTAGGTCGAGGAGTGAGCATAAACAAGTGGGCTATGGCGCCTCCACCGGTTCTTGCTTTAGCGCTGCCGTCGGCGACTGGCCGGGTTCTCAGCATTCAGTCTCACACTGTTCAGGTCCCTCTTAATCAAATTTCAAAGCAGCATTCGTTCTGGGTTTTCTGTTTTAGTTTTGATGTTTTTGTCTTGCAGAATGCTATTGCTTTGAAAATGATTAGAAATGGGTTCTGGATAGTGATAATACATAGATAGTAATTGATATTAGTCTTTATTCGCTCTCGTTAATTACTAATTAGGTGACTATTTCCCGAATGTTGGAACTGAAGGAAATCTATCTCGCCTGATGGATGGTTTTATCTGTTTTTATTGCTGCGCTTTACTAGTACTTGTCTATGTTTCATTATTTGTGCAATTCCAAGTTCTTGGCTCTCAAAAATGCCTCTTGAATTGGTTATTCTCAATTCATGTGCTGACATCCTATGCCGTACCAATTTTTGATGCTCGCATAGCTTGTCTATGTTTCTGTTTCTTTGTGATTGGGACGACAAATAGTTGAATGAGCTTGCAGTTTATATATCATTCCACTATCATCCCAGTTACTTCGTTTCATTGAAGAAAGGCAAATCATAAGATCCATATTAGGCTGATGTTTGTGAGTTCGTTACTGCATTTACGGAAGTTTCTTGTCATCTTTCATTTGATGATTTATCATTGTTTTGAAGTGCTAGAGCCTAAAATATTGAGCTTGAATTCTGGCCAATAATTAATTTTGCTTTATTCTAGGGATATGTGGGCAACAAATCAGCTGTCTTTCCTCTACAACTACTTGGCTATGATGTCGATCCAATCAATTCCGTACAGTTCTCGAACCACACAGGCAAGCTGCTTATATCACTTCATTCAAACAGACTGAGGCCTGAAACACGGTGTGAGGTCATCTGTGAATCTGTATGTTGAGGCACGCTGCTTAAGAGAGATATAGGTATTTTTTTTGGGCCTAACCACACCAAGATTTGTGCAGGATATCCTACTTTCAAGGGTCAGGTTTTGAATGGAGACCAACTATGGGATTTGATAGAGGGCCTTGAAGCTAATAGTTTATTGTACTATACACATCTGCTTACAGGTATCATTAAAGCATATTAGTTTCGTGCTACATTGGAGCATTATTTTGTGAAGTTATAAACTGCTAATTGATACTCCAAATCAATGCTTATTCGCCTTTCAATTGCATGACCACTTTGTTAACAAAAAACCAGCAAACCTTGTAATTTGTCAGGAAAAATTATTCTTGATCTCAATATATGAGACCTTTGCATTCTCGTTGTTTTTATAGTTAACCAAACATGCTTGTTTCTTTCTTTTTTTGAGGCTTTGGCTTGCCTGTATATATTTTAGGTACTAAAGTAGATATCTATTTTTTATAGTGTTAACACATTGCTTGCTTAATATCTGTTCCAGACACCGCGTTAATGATTAATTGTTTTGTAGGTTATATCGGTTCAGTCTCCTTCTTGAATACTGTTCTAAAAGTTGTTGATAAGCTTAGATCTATCAACCCTGGACTTACGTATGGTAAGTATTCTCGTAGCAGCTGATACAATATTGTCATTTATACTCCTGATTCTGCTTGGAATTTTTGATCAATTCCTTTTAAACTAAGAATGAGGTTCTGCTTGTTCCTGTAGAAGTAAAGATGAGTATAAATGTGATTCGCTCTACTTTATTTCCAGTTTGGCTGGGATATTTGATCCTGGTCTACTAGAGGAATGGAATTTTGAATTATTTATGATGTTAATTTGAACTGATTTTAGGATGTGATTATACCTTTATGATATATCCTGATACAAATTTCCTATTCTGCCGTAATCATTTCTAACTGAACCTTTCTTGCCAGTTTGTGACCCAGTGTTAGGTGATCAAGGAAAGCTCTACGTCCCTCAAGAATTGGTATCTGTGTATCGAGAAAAGGTATTTCTTCTGTTTGGAAGTGGATTTTTCTTCAGTTAAGACAGCCGTTATTGAATTTATCGAACCTGGTCGGGAGACTAGTTGAGCGGGTTGTTAGTTCAACTGTTGGGCCAGTTAGTTGAACTACAAGATGACAAAAAGTAAGATATTGCATCATTTGGTAAAAGAATGAAGTTATGAAATGGATTAAGTTGTATCTAGATAACTATCTAATGAGTGAATTGCTTTGAAACTTCTTTTCTGTTAAAGCAATGACCGAAATGTGTTATATTCAGTCGAACACTTATTTTGATAGCGGTTATGTAATCTTTTATAACATTTTGACGACAAAGTAAGAGGATGCTTATGCATCTATACTGAATGTCGACATTTTGTGATCCAATTAGTGAACTAACCTGATATTACTTTTAGACTGATGCTATACTAGTAGACCTGAATACCCGATTATGCTACTCTTTTTGGGATCTGTTTGGGAACTCTAGAGAGCAAGTAGCTCATACCTGATGGCTTGACATCCGGAGTTCAATACCCACATGCGGTAGTGTTGCATAACGGTAGCTGTTAGTTTGTTGTGCTTGATCTTATAAAAGTTATCTGATGGGTGTTACTGGTCAAACTATACGTGAAATAATACTTTGATGGCTTTATGATGTGCTTGCTGTTGTTCACATTTGAAGGTTTAATCAGCTTGCATGCAAATGACATGCACTATGGAAGTTAACACAATCTTGCTTGATTTTGTAATCATAGTAGATAAGTTTGATGGATTTATAGTTGTGTCCAGGAAAGTAAATTTATATTAGTATTTATCTATATGATGAAACTGATGCGAAATGAATGAAACGCAAACCTGATGATGTATACTCAGGGAGCATTTAAAAGAAAAAAGGACAGTTTGATATCCTAATTGCATAAATGCTCTTACATCATCAGACTTCTCTGATGTTAAAACTGGTGATTGCCTCTTTTGCGTAGGTTGTACCTGTTGCTTCTATGTTGACTCCAAATCAATTTGAGGCTGAATTGTTGACAAATTTCAGGTATTTGTCCATCTAACCAGCATCAAATTATTCATGAAGCTAATCTGGCACGTTTTATTCCCTCCTCCATCATGATACCAGACATGCCTTAAGGGGGTAACTAGGAAAAAACTGTGTTGCGTTTATTGCGTCGCATAATTGATTTTCAATACGCATTTTCTTAATGACGGAACTGTAATTGATTTCTATGATCATTTTATATATCGTCTGATGAACATTAGGAATGGCTGATCAGCCACTTTTATTTCTTTTCATAATTTTGTTTACTCATTGCCTTATTTGTTGGCTTCCTTCTTCGTGTGTGATATTTTCTCAGGATTGTATCTGAGGAAGATGGTAGGGAAGCGTGCAACATTCTTCATGCTGCTGGGCCATCAAAGGTTTGGTCTCATGCTTGAGTCTTGGGCGTTTGAACTTTAATGGGCTTTTGAAGTCTTTTTCCTATATTGAAGCCCTTGATTCCTCTCTGACGTTAAGCATTCCAGAGCAACATTGATGATCTATGAAAACATTGCAATAAAACAGACTATCAATCCCTTAAAATTGTTAATGGAGGCACTTGCTGCAAATTGTTTGTTATATTACCACTGCTGCAATCATACGATGCTATCTGTCTGAAATACTTAAGATCTACACCATATTTCAGGTTGTCATAACGAGTATAAATATAGACGGAAATCTTCTTGTAATTGGCAGCCATCAGAAAGAGAAGGTACGGAAACTAGCAACTTTGAAATTGGCTGCTGCCATGTTCGTCTAAATGGATGAACTAATTGAGAGTAAATTTTTGTCCTTACTATTGTGTATTGTAAATGCCTAATTCTTCGTTGCTGGTCTGTATCTTCATCAATGTTCCCTTTTAATTTCACTCCATACCTTGCAAAAATGGTATTCCAAGACAAGGTTCGGTTTTCACGTATATTCACATTCTTACCTGAAAATTTTGACTATGACAGGGTCAACCTCCTGCACAGTTCCGGATTTCAATTCCCAAAATTCCTGCGTATTTCACGGTATGCAATTGTTCTCATTTCTTTCTTGTTTTAATTTTTTTGTTGAGGGTCAATTGTTGTCATTTCTGAAAGCGGCCTTTTCCAAGATAATACATTTGTGTGATTTCTCGAGTGCTTTATTGTGGTCAAAAAACGTCTAATATCTTCGGCTGTTGGCTACCCTTAAAAGAAATTTAAGCTCCCTTTAATGCTTTTAACTAAATAGTTATTGTTTTGGTATACATTTTATGAGCACACACGCTTAACTGCATTTCTGTATGAACCATCTTGAATGCATATGAAGTTGGAGGTTCGTATTAACAATTCTACTTTCCTTCTTGGCATTGTTGCATGTGGAGTTTTGGTCATCTTCCATAATTTGACTTCCTCTCATGCACTCGCATCTTTACCAATGCACTTTCATTTCGCTAGAATTTTCTGAGAGAACATTTTGTGGACTGCTTCAGTTTTACTATCAAACATGAACAATTATTGTGTATTTAGAGTGGTGTGTTTCTTGTTTGCAGGGGACAGGAGATCTAATGACTGCGCTTTTGCTTGGGTGGAGCAATGTAATGTTCCGAAAACCATAAATTGGGTCCTAGAGTCATCTCTTAGCCGTTATTTCTGTAATTTCTCATTCTACTCTTTTCATGCTATTCAGAAATATCCTGACAATCTTGACAAAGCAGCAGAGCTGTCTGTATCTAGCTTGCAGGTTAAGTTGGTTTTATACTACTATTCTTTAATAACGTATCTGGTAATTACCTACTAACTAGGGTCCTGATTGCCATAAATGCTTGTGTTTGTTGCAGGCACTTCTGGTTAGGACAGTAAATGACTATACGAGGGCCGGGCACGATTGCCAGACTAGCAGTTTAGAGATTCGTTTAATTCAAAGCCAAGATGATATTCGAAACCCTGAAATAAAATACAAGGCCGAGTTATACACCTAAGATAAGATGGATGTTGCGTTTGTATTGTTTCTGCGCCAGCGGGATCACATTCAGTCGATACAACAATCGCTATGGACAATATTATATCAAACATGAGCCTGATATGATGAATAAACATTCAAAGTGGCAAGAGGGGAAAATGATCCTTCGTTTTTTATATTTGTATTGGTTTCATTTAGTGTATGGGGACATGGTATCAATGAAGCCCCGTTCAATTCCACAATCGAGAGTCGTGCGTGCTTTCTCCAATTTGCAATAGTTGTATTTTCACACACACACACACATACATATATATAACCATGACAAAACTTCCATCAAGTATACATTAATCATTGACCATTCTCAATAGATTGAGAATAAATCAGAATATTTACATTAATAACATGACATTTATTGATACTCTTATTAAAATGTGCAAGTTCACACTACGAATAGATTAAATAATTTTCAAGAATTTCGTATGATATATCTACACACACAAATTGTTTAATCAAAAATTTAAGAAATTATTATCTTTCATTTCTACTTAAGTATTCACTGTCGTTGTATGATGTTTTTCTCTCATACTTTTTATACTATAGCAATTGAAGTATATTGATAAAGGAATTTTAATTATATGCAAAGGAAATATTCTTGTCTAAGTACATTAGAGAGATAGGACTATATAGATAAAGTTAAAGCACGAAAAAGAATTAAACACATTACATGTCTTTTAAGAGCTCAAATAGTTCACCATGAATCAGAAGGTTAGTTTTTAGTGTTTTCCATTGAATATAATATAAACACAAAAACAATCAATTGTATTAATTAAATATAGAAAATTTAATAAGATATTATATTGTTCCTGTTAGGTTCACTTCTTTACGATTCTACATGCTTGGATATGTATGAATTGAGGAAAATGCTCAATTACATTCACCGTGGTGCTCTAAGATTTGAATATGTATAATTTCTCATAAAATTAGTGTCAGAATCCTACTTATCAAATCTTGAAAAATGGAATTTTTCATCTTATAATTTTATATATTATATATAATATTTTGGTCAATTAATATTTGACTACATTATAACGTTGGCCAATAACTAATTATGGCAAATAGTGGAATTACTTTTATCAACCTCTTGCTAGTAAATCAAAAATTATTCACCTTGTGATTAAAGATTGTGTGGGTCAAACTTGAAATAAATTATGGCCATAATTTCTCTTTAAGAATTCAAAAGATGATCATGATGATGATCAAGTAAGCAATTTAATATGATATTGAAATTTTTTGACTTCAATATTTTTTATATTAATAGGAGAGGATCATAATTTTGGCAGGGCATACAAATCGCAACTGATAATGTTTAATAACGACATCAATTATTTTATCAAAAAATTCACAATCAACAAAACATATATAATCTCCAATAAAGATGTTAAAAAGGTCAATCCAAGGTATCTTAATGCCCATCCAAAAAAAGAATGTGCTTAAAAAATGTACAATTTTGGAGGAGGTCCTTAAAGGCACTCGGGGATAAAAAATATGCTATAATTCTATGGAGTTTAAAGACATAAATTCTGAACTTCATAGAAACAGAGCAATTGGTAGTTCTTTTTCCTGTTTTTATCAAACAATTATATTTTTGATGCATCAGCTTAAGTTTTCAAACTGTATTTTACAAATATTTATGGACTTGCAATCAAAGTTAAAGATTGTAGCATAACCCTAAATTTGAAGGCCGTAAGAGTGATTACTATCATTATAAATGAAGAGTAATTGAGATTAACAATCTAATTTTGTCACTTAACAACCTTAAAAAGTAAGATTAATAGAACTCCATTTAAAATTAATTATAGCTTTATTTTCCATTATTGTTATTTTTTTGCCACTCATATGCCATTATATAATTATTTATATATTTCAATTTTGGATTATATGGATTTCAATCCATGCTAATAAGCCTTGGGGAAGATGGGACAAAATGAAGGATGCGAATTGCACAATTATTGATCAAAATTCACTTATTGCCATCTCAAAGATTATTGCAAAAATGTATTTAGGTGAGAATTACATATAACAATGAAAAACATACAGGTTGTGTTTGGTACAGGTTTATGTGTGAGATTATATAGGTCACATCCATAATTATATTTGGTGGCAATTTTTTGGCCCTTGATATAGTTTAAGTCCGATCTTTTATCCTACACATAGTCCATCCCACAAGGGGGTGGGATAAGCAATCCATTAGTTTTGAGCTTGGGCTAATAAATTTTTCAAATTACACATTTAACCTTAAATCCTTTTGATATCGCTAAATGAAAAAAATCAGTCGCCAAAATTATTCAATTATTTAAGATTAACTTGGGACATGCTTTTATAAGCAATAATGATGGTTTATTAAGAAAATATATTGTAATATATTCATTGATTTTGTATATATATTCCTATCATGTATAAATTTTATTTTCTGTGCTAGGTTCAATCAAATTTCATTAATTGATAGTGCATCATAACATCAATGTATTACATGAGGTAGAAAATGGAAAAGTAAAAATAAAAAAAAAACGGAGACAAGACATCTCGTTTTTTTAGCAAATGGGAAGAATAATTGTAGATGCTCAACGATTATGTCTTAGATACAACATATTCAAAGAATGGTTAAATAAATTAAAAACTTATAGAGGTTATATTGAAAAAGATGAAAGATTTTATGTAATTTACATATAATCTATCCATAAAAGATAATGCAATCAAACACCCTTTTTCAAACATCTGTTGAAATGAAACTGACTATCAAATATTTTTAAGCAAAGAATTGATACCATATTTTTAATCAATATATCCTATGTCTTTCATATCACACTTAATCCTATACGGTTACCAAATGCAACCACAATGAATATACTACCAATAATATCTTTTTAGGTGAGCTACAATTACAAACTACAACAACATCAATTCTCCAAATAAATTCAGACCATGAATAAATTCATCGTATACGAAAAGTCAACAATGGTATGCAGTAAGTTAAAATAATATATGACCATCAATTGAACTTTAAGAAATATATCTTTGCTTACTTTTTTGTTGTTATATAAGTTTTGCACCATTAATGATTCAGATGAATTACGTGCATTATCCATAAAGCAATGAGTCAAAACTACATAGGAGGTGACTCTTAAAGAAGTCGTACATAATTGATATGCACTTGTCCAGGGTAACTTTACCAAAAAGTGATTACTTATATACTACATATGCATATTTCTAATTATAATTATCAACAATTTACTTATATATTTTTTTTGCCCTTCTTCTTATAGAATACATATTATTATTTTAAAGAAATTTTTCAAAATGTTGAAAATAAGACATCAACATGGTACGAGTCATCCAAAAATTGTATCAACACTATTTACATGAACAAAGACAACAAAAGTGTACTGAGGAAGACATAAAAATGTCGCCAAGGCACTCAACATTACAGAATTTTGTACACTATATAATTAAATATTCATTAATATATTTGTACAATAAATATTGTGAAATTAATTATAGCTATAGATTAGTTTTGAATGTCATACAAGAAGATGATGTTGTGTCTGCACGTGTCACAATATTTGAAGAAGCGCTAGAGCCTAGAGTTTATATTGGGTATCCAATTCATGAGTACCTAAACTCACAAAGGGGTAATTATCATCCTAATATTATTTTATCTATCTATTTTTTCTAAAACACGAATTGCGCAGAATTGATTTAACTCCGATTGGACTCGTAGTCTTACTATGCATTTGTGCAATTATTTTCTTTAACAACAAAAATATTAATTTATATTTCATTAATTTTTTAGTATGTTTTAATTATTTAGATTATTAATATTTTAATGAGTTAAATTAGTTACAAAGTTACATAAAATCTTTCCTACTTATTTAGATTATTTATTTATTTATTTTTGCTTCCTAATTGCTCTTAATAAAAAGATGAAAATAATAGGTCAAAATCTGAATGTCGCAATTGAAGTAATAGAGAAAATACAACACATAGTGAAGGTGGAAATAAAAAAGTAGACATCAATTACAGCTACAACAATGAAACCCAATCCAAATAAGAATTATAAAAAAAGAAAAACCCATCTCAAAATCAAGTGCCAAATAGAGAGAAATTTGTCTAGAAGATGAAAGAAATAACAAAATGCAAGTAGGGTGTAAAAAAAAAATGAAAAAATGTATCGAGTTTCAAATTTCAAGTGATGAAAAGACCATCAATAACTACAAAAAGAAACTTACGACCAAATTCATGAAAACAAGCAAACAAAAGACTTGTCCAATAATCAAGATCAAACAAAAGAAGGAATAATATGTACATGGGTTGAACTAAACTTATTTAGTTAGCCTATACTTTTAGTTTCCATTAGCTTAATTCTTAAATATCTGATTTTGTCATCATTTATGAAATAATTTTTACTATTTACATTTTTAATTGAAAAATATGTTATGACATTTAGTTTACAATATATTTTTTTATAATAACATGATAATTCTAACAACATCATCCGAACGTTCTTTTACTAATATGTTTAAACTACATTGTAGATATTATATTTATGTGTAATGTTTTTAATATTTGTAATTAAATACAAATATTATATATATATGTATGTATCCATGTATTCCTTATTTATCAAAAAAAAAAAAAATGTATCCATGTATTCCTCCCGCACCTCCATATATAAATTGGTAAACATATATAGTTTTAATTTTAATCACATATAGTACATATGTAAATATATGGAAATATCCGGAAAATATTTTATATTTTAGAAAGAATATTAAAACAAGAACTACAACCTATTCGGCCACTCGAGTCCGAGCAGAAATGGCCCGAAGGCTCTGTTCCCGGCTTCCCTCTCTCTACAGCATTGCAAAAACCCAACTCCAAGCCGGCGTCTCAGCTCCTAAATCGCAATATTTATCAAATCCCACTTTCAGATATTCACAATTTCTTGGCTGCTCTTACCCCATGTTTCACGGTGAGGTAGCTTTTCATATCTATAAAACCATGCACGCAACATGTTTGTCTTAAGTACTCACTCAGAACTTCAGTGTATTTTTCTTGGAGTATCATGCTTGCTGAAGAATTTTAAATGGCTGAAGAATTAATTTTCTTTTAGTTTAGTTGCTTGATAAAGATTTTGATATATTTTGTCCCTTTCCAGATTCTCGCTCGTACGCCCGTGATAGGAGCTCAAGTTATGATCTTTTTGGAGGTAAAGTCCCGAAAGCAAAGGAGTTCAGAAAAGAGTGGGCAAAACAAATGGAGGATGAAGAGGATCATCTATGGACGGGCAGCGAAGATGACACCGATACAGAAAGGGATGATCATAGCCAGCTCAAGAAAGAGATCAAAAAGGCCAAGCAACGTGCCAAAGAGCACTCTGATCGCATAGATGCTGATGATAGTGATGAACTATACAGTGTATGGTCAGAAAGCGATGAGGATAGGACCCTTTGGACGGGCGATGAAGGAGATGATGATGATGATGATATACCCACAGAGCCCTTCCCGAATGAGAGGAGTGATGAGTACATTGATAAATTGTTTGAGTTTGAGGAGAAACCCAAGTATAGAACATTGGCTCAAGCATTGAAGGATGAGGAGGAGCCAGAGGAGTTATCCCCTGGAAAGCAAGCTAGAAAACTTGCTGTCCAGAATGCTCTCAAGAAACTGAAGAAGGGGCCCGACGGGAGGTACATCAATGTGTGGGAGGTCATGAGTGATTTGGATATTTTAATTGGTGCATTTGAGAATATCATCTCAGGACCGGAATACGAAGAACTTAGGCAAGGTGGACCAAAAAGATTGAACATTCAGTTTTTTAAGGACATTCAGGCTCGTATGAGAGATCCTAACTACAAATTCTCACCCGAGTTGAAGTTAAAACCGAAGAGCAAGCTAGTCTCCAGAAAGAAATGGCAGAAAGCACAGGCGAGACGTAGAAAGGCACAGAAGCGATAGTAGTTATCTTTTCGAACTATCTCTTGTGCTTAGTAAGTCTTGTCTTTCTTGTGATTGGCATGCAGCCATAAATCTTTATATATGTTTTTACTTTTTGGCGCATCTGTTTGCTTGCTACCATGTAAGCACTTGATTACAGGAGAATGTCTGCTTCATAGTTCTGCTAGTTATGGAATTGGGGAGGTTTTAACTGCAGTAAGTTGTGTTAAACTCTACAGAAGATGCCTCAATACCAAATTTGCTGAATTAGTATTCAGCGACCACAGTTTTTATTTAATCACAATATAATTTAGTGGTGACAAGAATTAGTAATTTAGTTGTCATTACTGATGATTAGTGGCACTCTTGTAAAGACAACTTGGTGACAAATGATTTTTTCACAAGATTTGTAACAAATTGTCATTGAGGGGCGTCGCTTTTCATCGATGATGACAATTCAAACATAAATTTGTTTACCATTGATATTTTGGAAACTATTTTTGTGATAACATCAAAATTTTCATTAGTAAATATATATAATTTGTGACAATTTTTGTATTATCACCAGATATGCCCGTCGCTGTTTTTCTTTTTTCTTTCTTTTTCTTTTAATAGAGATACAAGGTGCGCAAAGTTTGAATTATATTTTATTACATGTTTGGATATTTATTTATTTTATTTATTGATAATTGATGTTTAATGCTATTAATTAATAAATGGTACAATAATATATGTGATCTCTTTATTGAAAATAAATAAATAAAATAACTTAATGAAGGAGAAAACTATGATTCTTCTTTTGTAATAAGCTATGTTCCAAAAGCTCACTTATATATATTTGCGCATTAATTTTTATCATTTGGCAAATATTATCCTTTTCATAAACATAAGACAATTATTTGTGACATGAAACGCCGGAAATATTGGTCTCTACTCTCTTGCTTTTTGTATAAAAAAATCAATTTTTTTCTATTAATCATTTATCAAATTGTCATGGCAGAGCTGCTTTTAATTGATTAATTTAACTAATTAATGGCAATGGATATAGCTTTTTGCTGAAAAAACAAGGCCATTGTCGAGCTACCTTTTTTGGGCTATTGTGTTCTAATGAAGTTATATTGTTGGTGTTGTTATTATTATTCTTTGAGAATATTAAGAGGGATAGCTATGCCTAATGCTTATATAAACCACTTTTAGTCTTTATTATATTACTAAAATTTAATTTTGAATCACCATTTGCGAGATCTTTCCGGCTTTCTCTATCTGCTTTTCAAGCAAGTGTGGATAATTAATCTTCCTTTAACACCACCATTAGCAGCAATATTTGAATTCATTCAAATTAATAGTTTATTAACCCTTCCAATCTACAGATATTGACGTCTCAGTAAGAAGCTGAAACAATTTATAACATATCTAATGACAGATTCATGACAGGCTTCCTAGAGTTCTTCAAAAGTTTTCAATGTGATTAAAGCATGAAACTAAAGATATTTTACCATCGTCCCAATAACAGTCTCTTTCCGTAAATGAAGCAAAACTTTTAAATGTGTGTGACAACTCAAAAGATGATCAAAAACTTCCCAAAAATAAAACAAGATATGTTTTAGAGAGAGAGAGAGAGAGAGAGAGAGAGAGAGAAGAGCATCAGTTTCCCTATACAGGGCACTGGAAAAACTAGTCAACAGAAAATGGCACAGTAAAATAATTATACAAAGCCTCACAACCGAAAAAAAACCAGAAAACCAGTAAAACAGGCAGAAGAAAAGGTTGTCCTGGATTCATCCGATATGCCTCAAATACATGCACTTATTTGCCGAAAATTAACACACCTCCCCAAGAACTTGTCTCCTGCTGTAAAAAAGCAATTCGTTCTTTGCGGTTGTCACATAACAGAACAAGCATTGGGGTTATCATCACTGAATAGATACTGAATTCCTTCTTCGGTTGTATTAGGCATAGGCACAGCATGAGCCATGTTTCTTACAAAACCAGCCGGAGCCTTTTTATCGTAAACTCTAGTTGCATAAGGATGCTGTACTAGATTGTAAGGGATATAAGGCCAGAACTCAGCTCTTTTCCCTGTGTTCTTCACTCTCTTCAACACTTTATTTGGATCCACAAAGCCACTCACTGTCACGCGGTGTTGTTTTCTGTTAACTTCCACAGTTCTCACTCCTGAACATCAACGATCCAATTGGTGAGCAGATGGTAAAAGAATTTTAAAAAAAAAAAAAAAAAAGTTGTTGCCTTGATTTTGTTTGAGCAGGTTAAGGTGGGAACATGATAGAACAGGTGTAAATGTATACAAATTTTTCACTAATTCAAGGCCTAACGCCAAAGTTTGGTCCTTTGGATTTTAGGAAGGAAAATACAGAAAGGACAATTTTTTCACGCTTCAAATGACTCTACTCTATACTTTATCATTTGGTATTTTTCATTTTCCTTGTACTTTTTGTAGCTAAAGTCTAGGAGCCAAACACAAGATAAGATTCTACTATAGAAAACAAAATTAATGTTTTACATCCTCTACTTTGCTCTTTGATTTTTCATCTTGTACTCCATAAGATGCATGTCAAGTGAAAATATGGTTGGCTTATGCATATATGCGTGTAAGTATACATTAGGAATATGCCTTTCACACAATGAAATTCTATAA